>OU343222.1:25571749-25739593 GCA_910596185.1 Chrysanthemum makinoi | reverse complement strand
AAAGAAGCGTTCCTCAACTCTCAACAGTAATCTGTTGAACAGATCTAAATCAACCTCAGTGAAGCCAAGGACAATGCTAATTTACTCAAAGTTCCGTTTCTCTCGGGTGAAGCTATCGCCATCCGCATGCTACACCCAAAATCCCTAATTCACATTGCTCATGGAAAAACTCCATATGAACTTGTCCACAATAGAAAACCTGATCTTTCATTCCTTCAGGAGTATCAGTGTTATCCAACTAAGGGTCAAGACTTAGGCAAACTTAAAGCTAAAGCATATGGAGTGTTTGTAGGATATGCACCAAACAAAAAGGATACCCAATCTACAACAAGAGAACCTCAAATATCATGGAACAATTCATAACGTTTTGATGAGTCGACCGTCAAATGGCTCCCTGGATCCGCCAGGACCCCGCACTTCAAAACATTCCCATTGGTTCATCCCTTGTTCCAAACTCTTCTCAAGAAACTCCATATGTACCTCCATCTGAAGATGATTTAAAGAAATTGTTTGATCCTATGTTTGATGAACAGTATGAGCCAAGTGCTAATGAACTGATGATTCCCACAACAGGTTTCTCATTCCCGAATGAAGTCAATCCTTCGCCTCAATATCATTAAGTCAAGAAGCCGCCGATCACTCCATCTTATCAACAAATCATCATTCTTCAAATGTACATCATGGAACTATTTCTGGCATCAATGAAGAAGTTAATCCCTTTACTTCCCAAGATGCTCCATTTGAAAACATATTTGCTCCTAATCTTCATCAACCATCTTCTTCGTAGACATCAACTCGCTACTTCAGCCCTCAACCACTACCACATGAACACCTCTAAAATGGACTCATGATCATCCATTAGACAACATCATGGAAATCCTCTCGCCCAAAGATCAACACGTGAAACAACTTGCAACCGATGCCTTATGGTGCTTCTTCAACTCAGACTCTAAGATCGAACCAAAGATGTTAAAAACCGCCATGAATGAAGATAGTTGGTTCAATGCCATGCAAGATGAAATTCATGAGTTCGATCGACTAGATGTATGGGAGTTAGTACTTCCGTGAGTGCTATGATTATTGCTCTAAAATGGATCTTCAAAGTGAAACTTGATGAGCATGGTGATGTCATAAAGAACAAGGCTCATTAGACTAAAGGATACCGCCAAGAGAGAGGGTAGACTTTGAAGAATTTTTTGCCCTGTTCTAATCGAGGCAATCGAATCTTTGGCTAATGCCGCTAGTAAGAACATGGTAGTCTATCGATGGACGTGAAGACGGCATTCCCGAATCCGGAGATCTTAAAGAAGTCGCCTACGTCACCAACCCGGAAGGCTTTGTAAATCCGCATCCTACTCACGCTTATCGCCCAAGAAGGCTCAGATGGTTTAAAGCAAGCTCCAAGAGCATGGTATGATACGCTATCAAAGTTTCTTATATCTACCGGATTCAAAGAAAGGAGAGTTGATCCAACATTGTTCACGGAAGTGCAAACATTTAATTCATGTTCAAATTTATGTTGATGATATCATCTTTTCCTCGACCGACCCCAATGAGTGACCGCTTCAAATGAAATGAGTTCAAAATTTCAAATGTCAATGATGGGACAAATGTCATTTTCTTGGGATTACAAATTTCACAAAGTCCCGGAGGCATTTTCATAAATCAATCTAAATATGCAACCGAGATCTTAAAGAAATTTGGATTTGATTCAAGTGACCCCGTTGACACTCCCATGATTGATCGAACCAAACTAGATGAGGACCACTCGTGGATCATGAGACCAAACAAAATATCGTAGTATGATGGATCCCCGATGTACCTCACGCTAGTAGACCGTACATCTTGTTCGCCGTTTGCATGTGTGCTAGATACCGTGCTAAGCCTACTAAAAGCACCTTGAAGCGGTTAAACGGTCTTCGGTATTCCAAGGAACCATCAATATGGGACTTTGGTACCAACGACACCAGATGTCACTACAACGATATGCATGCGATCATGCAGTGGTGTCAAGATACTCGCCGGCACGTCCGAGGTTGCCGCCAGTGATAAGCTTGTGAGTCGGTCTTCAAAGAAGCAAATGAGTACTTCTATTTCCTCTACAGAGGTGAATACATAGCCATGTCATCTTGTTGTGCTCAAATCCTATGGATGAGATCTCAATTATCCGACTATGGCTTTGAATTCAACAAAATCCCTCCAGATCAGGATAATAAAAGTGCTATTGCTCTCTCATGCAACAACGCTCAACACTCAAGAGCAAAGCACATCGACATTCGACATCATTTCATCAGGGAACAAGTGGAAAAGGTGTGGTGGAACTATATTTTGTGAGGTCTCGAATATCGCTAGCGTATATCTTCACCAAAGCTCTTCCAAGAGAACGTTTGAGTTTATTCTTCCACGCCTTGGCTTGAAAAGCCTTCAACCGTAAACACTCAAACGCCTTCGTGAGGAAGACGAGGAGTAAAGGTCTATGCTCATCTATCTCTTGTATATATCTATTCGAAAAACAAAATACAAAATTATAAAACCTTCAAAAAATCAAATAGAAAATATAAAACCTTCAAAATCTATAAAAATCAAAATCAAAAATATTCAAAAAATATTGTCAATTTGTCATGTTTTTCTTTTCGCCTCGATAATATCTAATGTAGGTCATCATTCAAAGAATGACACGGACTTTAGATGTTGTTCAATTCTTTTAAAAAAATGTTGGGAGAAAGAGAAACAATGGTTTATTGTCATTTCGCAAGAATCTTTCAAAGAAAGAACAGAGCCATACTTTATCATGTTTTCAAAATTCCATGCTCGATTTTAAACATTTATCTCATGAAAACTAACTGCTTTGAAAAATAACTTGACTCTATTTTTGATAATCATCCGACTTATTTGTCAAAATATCAATTTCTCAATCAACAACCTATGTCATTGATTGAGGGGAGAATGATTTCAATTAAATTAAAAAGTTATTTGGCATTCAATTGTTTTCAAAAGATATTCATGCATGTTTTACCAATGGAGTTTAAAGTCTTAAAATCCCATTCTGTCAAGAAAAACGTTTCATAATCAAGTCACAATTCTCCTTAAAAACTTTCAAAATCAATTTAAATCTACAGAGATCACAAATCTCAAATGATTTGATAATTGTGATCGGGGCAGAATTTGTGATTTAAATTTGATTTAAACCGATAATTGTAAATGGTTTTATAAGGATGCTCTTCCCTCCTTCATGCCAAACGATTTTGAATTTTCAAATTTTCCATGCACATGTGAGGGGATCTTAAAACCATAAATATCTGAATCGTGATCAATTTATCTCATGTGCGTGTTCCTCTAGTATGTGCAAAAACTCTTTCAAACCTCAAGGCACATATTGAGGGGGAGCAAAATTATGAAAACCTCATCCTTCCCTAAAATGCTTTATCTAGTTGATTCGATTAGGGAAGTGATGTTGATATCTTTAGAAAATGGAATCAAAGAAGTTAACCTTTTATCTTGCTCCAAAAACTTTCAAATACTTGATGCACATGTTGAGGGGAGTTATTCTAAAAATATCAAAAAATTCAGTACAAAATGCTTTGATAATGTATCACAAGTACCTGGATTGATTTTCAAATGGTTTTCAATTGGTTTCTATGGCGCATGAACAATACCAAATAGACCGACCAAATTTACTTTATGTATGGTGATATAAGGATGATAAGGTAGGTGGTGTTCCATGATCCGCGTAACCGGAGGGATCTACCCAAGGACTATCCACTAGTTAGTGTAGAGTTCTTAGGTATGATGATAAAAGGAGAAAATGAGATATGGGAAGAGTGCGACCGACTGAAGCTAGTAATCGAATAAACCCAACAAGGTTCTAGCTATGAAGTCTCGTATAATCAAGGGGTTGAAGAATGAAAAGAATTGAATGAGAAAAGGGTGAAAACAAATAGCCCTCCATATATTCAACCTTAGGCGTAAACCGGTTCAATTCATATGCTATCGATGGTAACATCGAAGACAAGACGCCACACCCAAAGGGACGCACCGTGACTTCAACTTTCCAAACCACTCAAGTTCCTCTTAAAAGGGCTTGTTTCATTCTCACGGGAAACCGACACTATCTATCACTTTCTCTTAGAGATTGTTGATATCAGAAGGAGACCCTCTCCTAGTCTCCCATATAGGATCCAAAGATGCACAAATTGAGTCAGAGCCACGAGATCATCAATAAATCTCATTAGGACACTTTCAATGAAGACTCTCTGTTTCACACACTGTGGAAAGAGAGATTATATCTTGAGTCCCACGATTATCCTTGTGGTATTGCCGTAACATCCGAGGGATATGCATACATATTCACAATGAAGATGGAAAGCCTTCTCGGAGCCAACATCAAGCTCCTCGGTAGGCGGCATGTGAGATCTACTCATTAGATCAACCATGTGACAACTGAATTAAACAATGGGGCTTATTCAATCTCTTGAATCAATCCTGTTCCAGTTATGGATTGACGGATACCTTGAAAACCGTCTTTGTGCTTAAAAACTCTTTTCAAGACGCCAATCGCGGTACTAATTTTTCAAATCAAAAGGTGTTTTATGATTGATAATTGATTTTCAATTAAAACCTTCATACATTGCAAAAACAATTTCTATTGAGTAATACATGATTGTTTTTCAAATCTCTTTTCATCAATTAGTGGACTTAAATTACCGGTTCACTCAATTCGTTGTCTTTCGAGACGTTCCGCTGAGAACGCCTAGAGCCGCTAAAACCCGTCAAGGAAATTCTTCGGAATTTACCATCACAAGCAAGACATGTATCGATCAACGGGAACCGCGCGGCCAGACTCAATTCAACGAAGTGATCAAAGACACTTTCGGTGACGCTTTATTGCTAATCGTTGTATGCGTACACCGACGCTTCATACGATCGTAATGATGCGTCAATCCTTAGCCGCATGCTCACACCACACATTCATCTCAAAAGAAATCATGATTAGTGCATCAATGACTCTGATATTTCCACTCCATGCTTCTGCTACGCAACTGCCAATATCATGAATCAACTAAAGCTTCTGCTACTCTGATGAGAAGATTTCATGATCCAGAATGTGAGCATGTTGGTCCGAAAGTCACAACACCACAAAATTCCAACTCCACAATGGATGTCTCAGAGATTTTTCAGCCGATGATCTGCGTCAGCTCAAAATCGATCATGATCAAGAAAGACCTCCACTGGATTAACCAAACATACAAATGAAGAATCAATGTCTACGAAGCTTCGAAAGAAAAGTACTACATCAAGAATGCAAGAACAATTTTAATGTAATATCTGTTTGTATTCAATGTAATTTTAGTACATGTTTGAGCGACCTCCTGAGGAGATTGTTAGGAATTAGAAATTCCAGGTATTAAAGAGTCGGTCACCTCAAGTATATGTAATCGTTAGAAAGCTCGTAGTCGTTGTTATTTTAAGTTAAGTAGTATTCAGTTTTGTAACACCGTGGAGGACGGACGGGTCTTTACCCACTGTATGCCCGATCCACACTGATAAAAGCATGCTTTTATAAGACTATAAATACTCTCTACCTTCCAAGGTAGAGAGTTGGAGCTCATAATAAGAATTTTCTTTCTCTCACTAAAGATCCCTAAACCTCTAACTCTCTAGAACTCACCTTTATTCGCACACTTTGAGTTATGGTTTGATGTGTATGTGAAATCCAATATCCTACAAATTTGATAACGCCTAAAATGAACATGTTTTTAGTAGCGTTATTGTTAGTTTTGTGCATGATAATCGGCTATATTTACTCATAATTATTGTGTGCAAAGATGCTGTGCAGTATGTAGTATATGTAGCCGTATCACTTAATAATGAAGAAATGAAGTTTTTATGCACATTCGAAGATTTCGAGGAAGGAAGTCGAGCTGAAGCTTTTGATTCAATGATCGGGAAGCACAATGATTTCTAAGTATCTACGCAAGAAGGAAAGATCAAGTTTTGCCTTGGAAATCATCACGAGCAAAGAATGAAGCGTATAAGCAAAAGTCAACAAAAGTCAATGAGAAATCCCTACCGCTCGGCCACAACTCAGAACCGGATCCGCTGGCGTTGCTCAAAATAACCGATCGCTGTCATTATAACCGATCCGTTTCTCTGACCGCAATACACAAAGTTGCATTTATTGTTGCCTTAACTCCTCATAATCATCGAGTCCGATCATTTCTTGATATTAACTTGTGGGAACGTTGGAGAGTGAGAGCAAGCACATTTGGCTATATAATGAACCTAGTACTAGTTTACTAGTGTGACACAACCAAAATTGTATTAGTTTACACCTAAACTAATACCAACCATATTGTTCACCCCAAGTTTTAGCTCTTATGAAAAATGTCCAGAGCAAGGAGGAACAATTCTCATCCATAGTTTTGGTAGTTTGGAGTTGTACGGTGAATCTAGGTGATCGGAGGCGCTGGTTGCTACAATCCACTAATTCTAATTCTTGTAATCACAAAAGTTTAGGTATTCTATGAACTTTGTTATGGAATTCTATTCTCTTGAATTGTTGGAATTACTTTGTTATGATTTATGTTTAGTTATTATTATCATGGAGTAGTTTTGGGATATACTTGTATGTTGGGATGTAGTTAATCATATTAGTGTTCTCAAAATGTGATGCATGTATATATGATCTTGTTTAAATGAGTTTGTTGGAAAAATACTAGTCTTGGTTTGATTTGTTGATAAGACATGTTTTAAGAAAAGAACCTAAAGGATTTCTCTTGTGTTTTATTCCAAAAGTGGTTGACAAACTAGTATGGGATATGGTGATTGAAAACCACCAATGTTTGCTTATTAACAAGACTAGAACATTTTCATCGAATTTAACGAAGATTCGAAGAACAAATTTAATAAGAACATGTTGCAAACAAATGAAATTTCTAAAGAATGATCATCGATAAGGACCTAAAGGATTACCTATATGTTTTTGTTCTTAGAATGATTTTTACAAACATATACCATGGTTGGGGATCATTTGCTTATGATTTTTGCATCACATTAAGAGTATACACCAAACATTCATGAATACTATTTATGATTGATTATAGACTACACACAAGTATATATATTTCTTATTGAATTTCACTAGAACATAATTATTTGAGAAAGCCTTGACAAGCTTTCTTGTTGGAATCTTTTCATACAAAAAATTTCAAACACAAAACTGGGACGTTCTCGACTTCAAACTTCTTTGCTATCACAGCACTAGTATACTTGCTCGTATGTGTTAATAGGTTAGACGGTTAAATCGTGTTTATAAATTTTTAAAACTTCTACCAATACAAGCACATCAACAAGTTACGAAACCTTGATTGTGTCGACTCGTCCATAACCAAGTACTTACAGATAAATCAAAACCAGAACCCAAAAACCCCCTATCCTCCCACCGCAACCGGCCCAATCTAAACTCTCATCTTCATCGAAGGTAATCCAATAGGAAAATTTAAACATGTCATAAGGTGTTCTGACATGCCCCCAAACCCGACTCAGATGATTTGACCAGCTCACTTTGACCATCCGCTAGAAATTTAAGTTTTTTGTTTTTAACATTTAGAGCTAATTTCATACATGGTCCCTGTGGTCTGTCGGGTTTAACGGGTTTAGTCTCTTTACTTTTTATTAAAGGGTTTGGTCCTTGTGATTGCGAACCATAACGGGTTTGGTCCCTTAACCAATTTTTCTGTTTGTTTGACCGTTAAATTTACAGAAATGACATTAATACCCTTAACAATAAGGTCCTTGTGGTTTGTGAGTATAACAAATTTAGTCCCTATATTTTTTTATTACATTTCGTTCGTTTCACGCTTTTAACCGCTCGTCCCTACTTACATTTTTTCTCGCTTTTCTTACGCTTTTATAATGCCATCCTTTATAATGCTTATATCGCCATCCGCTTTCATACGCTTTCACATCGCTTTATATTTTCGTCTGTTTTATACGGTTCCGACGCTTTTCACATGAGACGAAAAAAAAATTTAAAAGAAATATTTCAATAAAAAAATCAAAAAAAAAAAAAGTTTGAAAAAAAATTTCGAAAAAAAAATGTTTCTAAAATAAAATTCGAATAAAGGATTACAAAAAAATTTGTTCCTAATTTTTAATCGGCAATGATAAAAAACGATCAACTGACACTTTATGTGATCACACAGACTATTTTATTTGTCATTGTATGTGCTGAACTTTCAAATTTCGATCATTATGTGTATTTTGTTACTATTCTGCCATGTAAAATGACCATTTTAGCCTTCGAAATCAAAAAATTTAAAGGTAAAATGGTCACAAAATAACGACATAATCAATTTTTAAAGTTCAGTACACACAATAAGAAAAAAAATAGTTGGCTACACACAATCATAAAAAGTGTCAAGTTCAATGCATTTTTTTGTCATTTGCCCTTTTTTATTCCAATTTTTTTTTTCGAAAATTGTTTTTCAAATTTTTTTGCCATTTTTTTTTTCGAAATTCTTTTTCAAATTTTTTTCAAAATTTTTATGTTAAAATACTTTTTTTATTTGAATTTTTTTTCTGAAGTATTTCTTTTAGAATTTTTTTTTCGTCATATCTGAAAAAACGTGACGAAAATGTGCGAACACGCACGAAAACATAAAAAACGAACGAAAACTATCAATCACCAAAATAAATAATCACTTTTACCTTTAGCATTATGATCCTCCGATGACGAAAAATCCTCGATATCATGATCATCAACAACCACCGAACCCAAATCCAAAACCGATCTCAAATCCACATTAAATCAGAACCAGAACCCGAAGACCCCCTATCCTCCTCATCATCATCATTACCAATAACAACTGTCTTCAAAATCACCCATTTTAATTATTTATGTGAGTATATACAAATGTTACAAATGTGAATGTGAAAAGGATCAATTGAGGGCTCGTAAAGGGGTTAAAGCGTGTCCATGAGGTTCATAGATCATGCAAGGATCACTTATGTGAATTCAAAGTGATGGATTTGATTGAATTGATTCGTGTTTTTGTTGAAATGAAATTGAGAGCATGCTTGGTTCAAATAAAGGAATGGAAAACATAAAAGCAAAGTGGTGGTAGATGTGTCATGGATGTAGTGGTTGAGGTCAAGAAAATCACCATCTCGTGGAAATAAACACACGATAAAACCAAAAAATACACACCTGAACAATTTCTATTTGATGTGATTTTTTTTCCATTTATTTGTTATAGTTCAATTTGGATAGGTAGGCTTTATGAGAGAAGTAGGCTAGAAATAAAGAAGTAGACATGATCTTGTTGAAAGGGTGCTGATAAAAAAAGATAATGGGGGGTTGTTTTTATATTTGGATGGGTTATGGTGATGAAGGTGATTGTGGTTTATGAGGGTTTTGTATGATCTTAAATCTTGAAACTGAAAATATGAGCTAGCGTAGGATGTCGTTGGTGATGGATAATGAGGTATAGTGATAGAAAAAGAAGATGGAGAATTAGATCGTGGGTGTGGTGTGTTTGCAATTTATTTATTTATTCATTTAATAAATTTTGTTAAAAGGTATGTAAACATTATTATTTATTTATTCATTTGATAGATTTTGATCAAAGTTATTGTTTTTAATAGATTTTGTTTTAAAAAATGTAAAGGACTATTATATCCTCATGTGCAACGCACATGGGTGAGATAACGGGGAAAGATAACTGAATTGGGCGATAGGGATGGATGGTGTTACATAGTTTCATTGTAAGGATCAATTAAGCAATAAAAAAAAGATAAAGACCCAAATAAGGTTTTGGCCCGAACTACACGGACCGGACGAACGGTATAATTTTATTTTATTTATTTATTTTAACTTTCAATAGACAAAAAAGCAATTACAAACAATATCAATTGAAGACAATTAACATCGAGCGAGCAAAATCAACATAAATTTCATCAAAAAGCAACCAATTTTGCATCATTGTAGTATTATTTTAACATTTTCTCTGCTAGTTTACAAAAATTACAAAAGCACATACAAAGTTGATATACTTTTGAAAAGCATAATCACGTGTTACCAAAATCATAGTTTACAATCATACAATATATTAAATAAAAAGATGATTAGATATGTGGATTATATAAGCTTATGTAGGGTACAAAAAGTAATATATACCCAGTGATAGTAAAGTATGATATTTTACACGTTAAACAAAAAGTTATAAAATTAAAAGGTAAATAATTTTATTTTTCATAAATATGACTTACATATTGCCATTTTAAAAACAAATTTGAATTAGCATGCTTTTAACAAAAGAGATCACTCACTGAGCGTTCGCAGAAAGGTTAAAAGCGTGTCCATGAGGTTCACAGATCAACCAAAGGTGTTTTACGAAAGGTTCAAGATCCTATCCACAGGGTTCATAACTCTCGAGAAGGCCCAAGGTTGCATCTGGAAGGTCATATATAAGGTCCAAGGTTACATGTGTTTGATGTAATAAAAATTTAAACTTTCTATTAAACATGTTCCAGTGGTTGCATATATATCTAACTTTGACATCGCTTTTCATAAACTTTGTGGCCAAAGTGCAAATAAATAAACCACTTTTTTTTTAAAACTTGTGGTCAAAGTGTGAAGAAACAAAACTTAAATAAACTAACCACTTTGAAATTAATTGCTCAAACCCGCCAAAACCTCGCTCTTGACGCCTGATTCGATCTCCAACCGTTCATTTACATTTTCACCCGATTCAACTCACTCACTCAGCTCATGTTCTCCGTATTGACTATACATCATTTACTAGCATAAACAAAAAGTAGCTCAATTTGGGGAAATTCGAAATCCAGGATCCAAACAACGACATTAGCAAAATTCTGTTATAAGTGACAATCTCATTTCGTGTTAAAGTTAGCTTTCACCTTTAAGATATACACCAGTTACTTTAACTTACTGCATATATCTTTTATTTTTCATCACCAATTGACTAAAATCAAAACTATCAAAGAAACTTCTATTCTTTATATGCAATGAATTTTCTATCAGTGATGTTTTAACATCTGAATCGTTAATAATGGAAGTAGAATGGGTGCATGTGCAAGCTGTAAATAAATACTTAGCGTTGTGGCCAAAATGCAAATAAATAAACTTAGCGTTGTTGCCAAAGTGAAAAACTACGACTTTCGAATAAGATATCTACTTAATTCTTCTCCCGGGTCATTCTTCTTGACCCGTTTTCAACCCAAGTGTAATCCGAATAATAACTGACACCAAATTGGAGGTCATGTTTGATCAACAATTACCAATATTGCATAAAGTGAACTCCAGTATAAACCAATCACAAACTGAAACTTAACATTTAATACAAAAATGCTTATTAATTGATTAATGACACCCAAACAAGGGATTTTCGATTCCTTGGTGTAGTGTCTCACTTAATGAATCAATTTTGACTTTCGAACGTGATGGCATGTAGTTTGACTCTTCGAAAGTTTGAACTTTGTTATTATTTGCAATGTAGGTGGTAATATTATATCATACATTGATGTTGATACAGCTATCCTATTGATTAAGAAAGCAGCAAATATATCCCATATTTATGAAAAACTCACTGAATTTTATCAAAGTCAACAATTTGAGTCAAACGCCATACATCAACTTAACAAATATATATCCCAATTTTGAAGATATTCGTGTCAATTGTAACTATTCTATGATCTTACGCAGCTTATGCAGATCCTACTGAATATTATTAAAGCATGATCATCTCAAACCTCATCAAAGATTAAACAAATTTCATCTGGAATACAGTTTGACTTTATGATGAAGTCAACTGTATAAACAGAATACTATGAACTAACTTATCTAACCTCAAAATTAAACTGATCAAAAGTAGATAGTAGTACACCTTTATAGAAGCACATTTACTAGATTATTTCATCTAGTACAGTTATCATTTTACCGTATTAACACAGCTTTTAACCCCTAAAAGTCAAATCTTCAGACTTCGTTGGGTTTGTCAAATAATTTATGAAATCCAACTGTAGCTAAACATTATTGCATATCATTTCATCATATATAGATTAGTCGCATTATGTTTCGACCAAATATGTAACGCCAGTTTTTTTTAATAACTAATGTGAAAACACAATTTTGAAAGAAAGAAAAGAACAATCATACATTGATGTTGATACAATACAGCTATATCTTACGGAAGACTAATGATCCATCCAGTCTGCTGAAAAAGAAACTGATGGACCTTGAAACCGGCTTCGATATTAATGTGCCACTGAGACCTGGTATCGGCAAGAGTATTTGGACACCATACAGATTGACTTGTGCGATGATACAAATACACAGATACTTGATGGAAGGTTTTGTGGATGAGAATTATGCCGTGTGAAGGCACTATGATCGATTCCCAGTGAAGTGCAGAAATTCTGAGCCTAAGCAGATGAAGACAATCAACAACGTCAAAAAAGCATGTTGCAACAATAATGTTTGGATATTTAGAATCGAACAGATTACAAGAAATGGCAAAATATCAAACATTATTGTAATTCTATTAGCAGCGAGCCAGCGACAATGTAAGTATTATATTCATGACCACTCTTTGAATTTCATTCGATAACAAAGATTTTCAGTTTAACAGCTTTTCAGGTGTAAGAATGTTGTTAGGTTGTGACTTAGGGTGTTCTTAACCTTGCAATTTTCAAGAATATAACCATTACAAAACAGGGCAGATGTAACATATATGCATTTTTAAAGTAATTGTATGACTAACAGAAAATATAAGAGTAAAAACATCTTACAATAATTCACTGTGAATTGGCTAGTTGGTGGTCTCTGTATTATTCACGTCTATATGTACCAGACGTCATATTCTGAGGTTTCTGAAGATGTAACAATACACAGACCTTTCAACTGAAATATGCTCCATGGAAGATGAGTTATGCCTGTGCGTGCTATATTCAACTCCCTCAAGCATTCTAAACGTCCAATATCCTCAGGTAAAGTTTCAATCCCAGTACAAAAACGAAGACGTAATTGTTTTAGACTTCTTATGTTACAGATGCTGTTTGGAATATCTCGTAAAAGTATACACTCCATCAGAATTAATGTCTCCAAGCATTCTAATTGGCACAATATCGCCTGGTAACTTCAAGTTGGCAACAAGATATGATTTCCAGACGTTTGAGATGTCTCAACATACAAATTCTATCCGGAAGAATTTCAATATTTGTAGATGATAACGTTAGCTCTTCTAAACACTCTAACTGGTCAAGGTTCTTGGGAGCCACTGGAATACTGCCTTCAAGGGTAAGCTTTCTTACACACTGTAAACTACTGATGCTTCCAAAAAAAATCTCAAGGTTTGTGCAAGCACAAAGTGTTGGAAAATTGGTTGGCAAAAGTGACTTTTGACCAACTTTGGACACAATTATCTATATGTATATGTCACATATATGAATAATAGTTTGTAGGTGGTTCGCTCTCTCAAGAGAGCTTCGCAATAAGCCTTTATGTGTCCAAAAAGAGTTGATGTGAATGAGATATCGGGTCTCAAAGTTAGGCATTCGGTACCATGCCTAAAGAGGAAAAGTAGTTTATTTTCAATCCCACATCAGTGGGATGGGTAAACTTAGAGGGAGTCTATTGTGTATAAATAGAGGCCCTAATTCCACAAGTTTCACACACATCAAATCAATAGTTATTATTGATTTCCAACATATGGAATACGCATTTCTTAAGATGAAATTCTCGGCAGCTTTAGTTAAGTCCGACAAGAACTTAATTGCTTTTGCTCTTGTACCGGGAAAAGACGGCTAATCACTGCTTTAAGGGAAGCGTGTCAAACACGTACCTCGCTTTTAGTGCTTCTTTGTTGATCTTTATTTTTTGATCAAGTAAGTCTTTGACTATTTTATTATTTTATTTAATTATCGTTTATCTGCTACATTCTCGCTTTGTATTTAATTTTCTGTTATTTATTTATTGTTAATTTTATTTATTTAGATTTTATTAATAAAAGTGTAACCGCTTTCTCAACCTTAAAACAGATTCGCTTAACAGTAATTAAAACACTTTTTATTAAAAATCGATTTATTTTAAATTAACAGATTTATAAACCTTTTTCAATAAACCCGTGATTGTGTTTCTTTGAAAATGGCTTATAACTAAACGTAATTTTATTAACAGATTTATAAACGATTTTAAAACGTTTATTGAATCGCTTTTATTGAAACCATGATGAGTTTCTTTTCAAACCGATTTATTTAGTTTGTTTATTGCATATGTTATTGTTTAAATCGATTCTCAAACCAAGCTTGTGTTTCTCTGAATCATATTTGGTACAAGTTTACATAAACCATGTCGAGTTTATTAGATACTATATTGTTTTAACAGCTTTTAACTGCTTTTGTGTTAAAATATTCACAAGTTAACCGATGGTAACATAAGTTGTGACCCCTGAATTTTGCATGTAATTGGTGCGCCGGGTTACTAACATGGTTAAAAATCATGATGAAAATCACCATTGAAACCAAGTGGAGTTTTTTTGAAACAAATCTCATAAAATACAAGTTGTTATTTTATTAGATTACTAGAACGTGTTTATTGAAACCAAGATGAGGTTGTTTGAAACAAAATAATATAATATTGTTATCAATTTGGTGAAAAAGTTTCTTTGACTTGTTTAGCTTATTTAAACCGGATTGATTTTAATTATAAACTAAATATAGTTCTTGAAACTTTATGCATTTGAAGGTAGATCTATAGAAACCTTGTTGAGTTTCTTTGAAAGAGTAAATCTATTTTGAAACCTTGTCGAGTTTCATTGTAAAATTAGACCATGTGATGCAGATCTATTAAGATATTCTTAAAGAAGATTGACAAAATCATATTACAAATTTGTTTTTGTTTAAAAAAACATTATGTAATATGCGATATTTTGTCGAAAGACTTGTTTAAAAGCGGTTTTGTATAATGGATCTTACAAAACAAGAGTGTTTTTTAAACAAAATTCGATGTTATCGTGTTTGTTAAGAAACACTTTGTGATATAGCAAGTTGTTAATTATTCCAAATTTAGTTTTACACTAATAAGGAATCTCATATTAACATAATGTTAGGAATGTCATGAGTGACATCTAAAGGATCCGCCCCAACTTGATGAAAGCGGAGACCGATACTCGAAGTTATGTGCACGGGATAGATTAAAGCATTCAGATTTTATGTGCCATAACTATGGGTTAAATGGCCCGAATGAAATGAAAATTGTTGCCAAGGTGGATCTAACATTAGATAATGGTGGATTTACACAAGCATCATGTCATGAGTATGATGATAGTTTGGTTAACTCTTTCAAAGTAGCGTAAAATGGCAAGATGCAATTTATGGGCAACTCTACAACTGCTAATAGCAAGGGAAAAGAAATGTGATGTTGAAATTCACATGTGAAAAAGCTTGTGAACCAACACGTTGTGGTGTGCAGATTCAGAGGGAATCTTGTGTCCGATGGTTGCTTAAATAAATTTGGCTTTATTTTTATTTTAATCAAATAAAATTGAGTTAACATTGAACAAAATTTTGGTCGGTATGGGTTATGCCCTTCATTAAATGTTTAAGCTGAATCTATTTTTTTAATAAAAATGACTATGAATTCAAATTTTATTTGATCCTCGTGAATGTATAGCATGGCCAACTCGGACATGTTAATTTAACTCACGCTGTTTAATTAAATAAACGAACACGGATTACAAAAGAAAAACTTATGTTGAAGCCAAATTGACAAGCTTGTCTTTTCACTCGGCTGACCGTGATATTAACCAACCCTTGATTCACATAGTTTTATGTGATTTGGAATCGATACCTACTAAGGTAGCAATTAGGTACTTCATCGTAATTGTTGATGGTAGCACAAAATATTGCGAATTTTACTTACTTGAGAGTAAGGATATAGACAAGATTGATCTATACAAATAAGTTAATAATCAACTTATTATCAAAACATGTTCGGGCGATATTGGAGTGAATATGTGTCTCCATTTCATGTATGTTCTAAACATGGAATAAGACATAAATTTATTGCTCCTTATACACCATAACATAATTGTTGATAGGAAAGAACTGTGCCTTAAAGATATGGTTATGCCATGTTGTTAAAGTTATGGTTTAAGCCATGGTATGTGGGGAAAGTGGTTTATTGGCTACTTATCTTTTAGATAAGATCCCCTGAGGAGAAAAGAAGATAGTTTTTATGAACTATGGATGGGAAGAAACCATCCTATAAGTACTCATTAATGGGGTGTCTATCCGCATCGCACAAGGTTCAAAATATTGGACCTAAACTCGTGGTTTGCATAATTTTGGATATGCTCATAACAGCTGTGCTTATCATTTCTTTGTATGTGATTCGGAAACCATAAATATACACAAAGATACGATAACCGAATCAAGGAAAACTTTCATTGTATGAAACCGTTTTTGATTATTAGAGGAGAATGGATGTTCATCTAGGCTTGGTGGTAAAGTTGTCCATGATGAGAGGCAACCAAATGACGAAGTCCTTCATGATGAGAAACATCAAGATGATAATGTTGTTCGTGATAAGAGACAACAAAGGAGTTGATAATGATCTCTAAGATGAGAGACAAGATCAAACCGGAAGAAGAGGTTGAACCTAGAAGAAGCAAAGGGCAAGAACCAGAAATCGTTTGGACCCAATTTTGTTTCTTTTATGGTTGAAAACGAACCTACTTCATATCGAGATGCGTTACCCTGGGCCCAATGGGAAGAAGCCATTAAAAGTGAAATAGATTCTATTTTACAAAATCATACTTGGGAGCTCATGGATTTACTCTCTTGTTGTAAACCACTAGGCTATAAATGGATCTTCAAGAAGAAGATGAAAGCCGATGGCACCATTGACAAGTATAAAGCAAGATTAGTAATCAAAGGATTTAGACAACGAAGGTCTTGATTACTTTGATACATATTCATTGTTACGCTAATAACCTCGATTAGGATGATACTTGCTATTGCCGCTTTAAGAAATTTGGAAGTTCACCAAATGGATGTGAAAACGGCATTTCTAAACTGAGATTTAGAAGAAGAAATCTACATGAACCAACCCGAGGGTTTCATGGCTCCCGGACAAGAGAACAAAGTTTGTAGGCTTGTTAAGTCATTATATGGCTTAAAGCAAGCTCCCAAACAATGACATCAATTTTTTTTCACGCCATGTCGTAACGGATTTAAAAATAACGGATGTTGTGGAAAGAAATAATTGCTGGTATATATGTAATCATGTGTCTATACATAGATGGTATACTTATCACTGAAAGTGATAACAAGATGATCAAATCCACTAATGAAATGTTGTAGTCAAGATTTGACATGAACTACATTGGTCATTTATATGGTTCTTGGAACTAAGATCATATGAAACCAAATGGATTTGTTTTGAAGTCAAAACACTATAAGGACAATATTCTTGAGAGGTTCAATGTGGGGATTCCGGCCTAGCTAGAACTCCAATGACATCTTTTAAATCTCGTTATAATAGAGGTAGAGGTGTTGCCTATTTTGAATACTCAAAGAATATTACGCCTTATGTGTCTAATGACTTGTGTAAGACTTGATTTAGAAGTTATAATCAAGTTAAGTAAATATACCATTAATTCAAGTGATGACCATTTGAATAGTATTACACAAGTACTATGATACTTATGATATTACATTTTGAAGATATACAATCGCTATCTAATGATAGAGTAATGCAAATATGGATTCTTACATAAAGGAATCTAGATCCACTAGAGCGGATGTATTGACTCTACGCGGAAGTCGTGGTCTGGAAATCTTGAAAGTATTTCAAACAACTTTATAGCTAAATCTATGATGGAATTTGAATTTATCGCTTGAGATAAATTATAGAATATGGATATCCAGCAATTAGAGAGGACATACCAAGATGGCGTAAACCGATAACGACCATCTATATAAAGTGTGATAGTCAATTGGAAATTGACAGCTCATATCACAAATGTAAAACTAAGTCGAGACATATCCATCATAGACGTTGATTGGTGCGATAACTACTCTCAACTAGAGTTATCACGCATTGACTACGAAAGTCAATGGATAACATCGCGGATCCGCTAACGAAAGGCTTAGAGAGTTAGTTAGTAAGTCGCTTAAAGGAATGGGACTAAAGCCCTTAAAGGAATGGGTTTATACGGGAAAACCTAACCCACTGACCGGAGATCCCAAGATCCGGTTCAATAGGACAACCTAATCATATAAATGTGGGGGAAGTCACGTCAATATGGGGAGTTACTTAACATTGTAACTTCCTAGTCCATTCCTATAACAAATGTGACTTGTTGAGAGGTTAAACATATGACTTTAATGATTCAGGATGAAATCACAAAGCATAATGATTTGAGATGAAATCACAAAACATATGTTTTTAATGATTCAAGATGAAATCAAGAGAGAAGTTGGGTCGCTTTGAATTGTGGGGGCGCAAATCCTAAGAGCTCTTTGCAGAACTGTGCAAATGTTCGTGACCATAATGAACATGACCGAGGGCTTAACAATGTTGGGAGAGTCTTGTGTGAAATGTATTGTCGCTCACGTAAACGTGAGGCTCGAAGTTCACACATCGCTACCTCGGATCTAGGAGACTAAGTGCACAAAGGAAGGTTCAAAGGGTCACACCTACCTATCCTTTGCAAGATTCAACTATTGGAATTTCATCGAATTTTTGTGATTACTTAATCGATCTCCATTCAGTGGGATTGTTGGAAAATTGGTTGGCAAAAGTGACTTTGACCAACTTTGGACACAATTATCTATATGTATATGTCACGTATATGAGTAATAGTTTGTAGGTTCAAGCCTCCTAAGAGAGCTTCAGAATAAGCTTTATGTGTCCAAAATAGAGTTGATGTAATGAGATATCGGGTCTCAAAGTTAGGCATTCTAATTATGCCTAAAGAGGAAAAGTAGTTTATTTTCAATCCCACATCGGTGGGATGAGTAAACTTAGAAGGAGTCTATTGTGTATAAATAGAGGCCCTAATTCCACAAGTTTCACACACATCAAATCAATAGTTATTATTGATTTCCAACATATGGAATATCGATCTCAAGATGTGGCGCTTTAGTTAAGTCCGACAAGTACAACTTATCGTTTTGGTCGTTGAAATTCGGGAAACACGGCGAACTGCTTTTAAGGGAAGGTGTCAAACACGCCTTCTTTAGTGCTTCTTTGTTGATCTTTATTTTTTGATCAAGTAAGTCTTTTGACTTTATTATTTTATTTAATTATCGCTTATCCGCTACATTCTGCTTTGTATTTAATTTTCTGTTATTTATTTATTGTTAATTTTATTTATTTAGATTTTATTAATAAAAGTGTAACCGTTTCCCTACACAAAGACCTACAGATATAAGCCTCTCAAGATTTCCAAATGATGAAGCTTGACCTTCTTTGTAGTAACACGAAAATTTAAACTTCGGAAAATCATTGTCAGAGTGCAACGGGTACATCGACATTGGCTCTAATCGATGCAACTCGACAAAGAATCATGATGCTTATCGGTCTTTGTCAAACCAAAAGATTTATACTTCCCACAACCACTCAGTCTAAGACAAGCCTTTTCGAGAATCCAACGGGAGCATTAATGTTTACCAGATCACAACAATTTTCAAGATTTAACCTTTCCAGATTTGGAGTTAGCCCAAGGTTAAGAGTCCTCAACTTTGAATAACTAAGGTCGAGAGATAAGAGCTTTGAAATTTCACTAGGCAAGTAAAGTTGTGACAAATCATGACAATTTTTCAGAATTAACGCCAAAAGATTTTGGAGTATTCCAAGGTGAATGGTCTTCAACTTTGAATGACTTAGGTCGAGATATTCGAGGTTTAGAGTTTCATTGGGCATTTGAAGTTCTACCAACTCATTAGCCTTCGAAAGTATTACCTTAAGATTCGAGTATTCACGAGGTGAAAGTTTTGTCAACTTTAATGACTGAGGTTGAGAACTCGCAGCATTAGACTTTCCTCTGGTATTTGAAGCTCTATCAAATCATTACAGCCAATGAGAAAAGTCCTCAAGATTCGAGTATTCCGAGGTAAACGGTCTTCAGCTTTGAATGACTGAGGTTGAGATATTCGAGGTTTAGACTTTCAGCAGGGATTTGAAATTCAACCAAATCATTACAGCCTTCAAGTGTAAGCGCCTTAAGATTCGGAGTATTCAAGAGGTGAAGGTTTGTCAACTTTGAATGACTGAGGTTGAGATATTCGAGGTTTAGACTTTCAGGAGGAATTTGAAATTCAACCAGCTCATTACAGCCTTCGAGTATTAGCGCCTCAAGATTCGGAGAATTCCCTATGTATAGGTTTCTCAACTTTGATTGACTGAGGTCGAGATGTGCAAGCTTAAGACTTTCGCCAGGCATTTAAAGTTCTGTCAAATTAATACAGCTTTCGAGTATCAGTTTCTCAAGATTCGGAGTATTACCGAGGTGAATGGTCTTCAACTTTGAATGACTGAGGTTGAGCTTTTCGAGCTTTAGATTTTCATCAGCCATTTGAAGCTCTACTAACTCTGTACAACGTTCGAGTTTTAGCTTCTTAAGATTAGGAGTATTCCCGAGTTGAAGATTTATCAGATTTGTAAAACTGAGATCGAGAAGTGTGAGCTTTAGACTTTCGGCAGGGATTTGAAGTTCTACCAAATCAATACAGCCTTTGAGTAATAGCATCTCGAGATTCGGAGTATTCCGAAGGTCAATGGTTTGCAACTTTGAATGACTGAGGTCGAGATATTCGAGGTTTAAACATTCAACAGGCATTTGAAATTCTACCAAATCATTACAGCCTTCAAGTATTAGCTTCTCAAGACTTGGAGTATATCCGAGGCGAAGGGTCTTCAAATTTGCTTGACTGAGGTCGAGATGTGCAAGCTTAAGACTTTCGCCAGGCATTTAAAGTTCTGTCAAATTAATACAGCTTTCGAGTATCAGTTTCTCAAGATTCGGAGTATTACCGAGGTGAATGGTCTTCAACTTTGAATGACTGAGGTTGAGCTTTTCGAGCTTTAGATTTTCATCAGCCATTTGAAGCTCTACTAACTCAGTACAGTGTCTGAGTTTTAGCTTCTTGAGATTCGGAGTATTCCCGAGGTGAAGGTTTGTCAGCTTTGAACAATTGATTCTGAGAAATTCGAGCTTTGAACGATGATCAGCAGGTATATGAAGCTCTTTGAAATCATGACAATTCTCAATAATCAACCACTCAAGATTTGGAGCCAACCTAAGGTCAAAGGTCCGCAACTTTGAAAAGCTGATATCGAGGAACCTGAGGTTATTTAGAACCTAACATAAGTAAGAAAAGTAATTAATATGGGTGCAATGACAAACCGATAGATATATAGGATCATAACGAATTGTGACAAACAACAAATTAACCATTATTCTACCTTTTCTTCTCCATCTTCCCAAAGTTGAACAAAACTGCCGCATAATATCTTAAGTTCAACAAGATACTTTCCTTGAAATGTATTCGGTAAACTCGAAAAAGGAAATCCATTCCATCCAATATATCGTAAGGAACTTGGAAGGTATTCGCTAACTTTATCAAATTGAACAATATTGCTCTCATTATAACGATCCTTTACGAGATGTATGTCAATGAATCTAAGATCCTTCATTTTGGCTAGACCTTTTACTACAATTTCAGAACTCAAATCCCGTGACCAGAAGTATAGACATTTAGTTGCTTGGGTACCCTGAAATCGAAAAAATAAAACCCCTTAATTTTTGTCGGAACCCTAAATTTCAAAACGCACCAAAACACTGAAAACATTATCAAATTGAGAGTGAATCAAGATAATATAAGCGAATTGAATGATTTTGACCGTTTAATTAGAAAGAGAGTGAATTTGGGGAAAACTTTTAGAGAGACAAAGAGGAAGATGAGAATCTTTATGTGTTTTTTATATGAAAATTGATAGCAACGTTTATTTTGTCTAACATAATACCTAAAAAGACAATAATATCCTTCTATTAAATGGTCAAATATGATTAAACTAACGGAGTAAGAAAATTTGGACCGAACCCGCACCACGTGTTTCATTTTAGACCACACCTGAAACTTTTCAAATTATTGGACCAAAAATGGAATACCCGGAAAACCACAAAGACCAAAAATGTAGTTAACTCTCACTTTTATGAAATCTTAAATTGATTCTTACCAAGTCATTAGTCAATATATACTCAATTTCCTCATTATCACACAATCGGCTATGTCTTTGAGGTTCATCGGGGTGTGACCGACGAACAATGTTCCTTCCCATTTCTTCTAAATGATCATGCATCCACAGGACCTTATTCTTAGAAATAGTTATAAGAGATTTCTGCTGGAGAACTCTTAAACCAATTTTAGCATGGAATCCACGTCTTTCAAGCATTCGGATTGCTTCGCCTTCCCCCCAACCTTTGAGTAAGCATGCAACATCCAGAAATATTTCTTTATAATCCTGCTCAAGACTATTATAGCTTAATTCCAATTTTTTCAAAGTTTCCTCCAACGGAATTGTTTTAGTCTTATAGTCAATGGAAGACCAACCGCATAACGCATAACTTGCATCGATAGCTCTTTGTAACCTTCAATTTCAATCTCTCTCCCAAATGCATACCTACGGAACATGAAAATTGCTTCATCATTAGATAACAAATTGACACCATGAATCGAGTTCACTCTGTGTGCAAGCAGCACTTGCTCATCTCTGGTTGTTATGATAATTCGACTTCCTGGCTTGAACCAATTACAGTCACCAGCTAATTCTTCAAGTTGTTCTATTTGATCCACATCATCTAGAACAACTAAAACCTTTCTACAACACATCAGCTTTTTCATCATATTTTTCCCGTCAGAAACACTACTTACTCTAATGTTATTATCATTTAAAACATCTGAAAGTACTTGTTTCTGTAACTCCTTCAAACTCGACAAAGACGTTTTTGAAACATTTTCAACAAAGCTTTGACCCTCAAACTGAATTGATATATGATCAAAAACAGCTCTGGCCAAGGTTGTCTTCCCCGCACCTCCCATCCCTCATATCCCTAGCATGCTAACATCAACACCTAGTTTCTAAAGATGAAACAACATCCTTTACTCGGGTGTCCATGCCTATTAATTTTCCATCAACATCCATCGAAGTTAATGCAACGCAACTCTAGTGATATTCTTTCAACAATCTTTTGATAAATTTAGCTTCATGTCTGTATGTAAAATAAGATTCAATATGCTTGTTAATAATCCTACTTGAACAATAAATTCTAGATAATAACATATACAATTGTGTATAAAGTAATGGCATAGAATCACCTATTCATAGATACTAGATGAATAATGATAGGCTGGGTATAAGGTAAAACTTTTCCGGTCAAAACAGTGGGTCTACCCAAAAACACTTCCCTTCAACGCCTAACTTATAACATACTCAAGGTCAATGCATTAAAACTGCTTTTAAGGTTATATGTCAATACAGAAAAAATCTTAGGTTTGTGAATAAAAAAATGCTTTAAGGTTATATGCATTAAAAATAAACCATGTTAGGATATAAATATTTATTTACCCATTTGACCCGTTTGAGATGAAACATATTTTTTTGAAAGCCATTAATTATGTATATATAAATAAAACTAGCAAGGAGCTAATACCAACAACCCTGAAGTACAACTACATTGGAACCCACCGGAATCATTCAATCATAGATAAAAAAGAAGTAAAATAAAAGAATATTGCAAAGATATGATGAAGGAATTACCCATCAAAAGTGTTCTTCAACTCCCGCCAAATTAAATCGATGCTTCTTTCAAAAGCCTCTCCATTTTCTTGCAGCTTTTTCGTCTTTATGTTTTGCAAATGCATCTCCAACAGCCCCAGTTTATGCATTTCAATGGCTCCACATCATAGAACACGGGTAAGTATGTGCTCTCCATCCGTCAGGTGCTCGTCCATCGCTCATTGCATTCATCTTAACAAGCTCTTCCAAGCACCAAGATGAAAAAGCATAGCTCTTGGAGAAAATAATAATGTAAAATTTTGAGTCTTCAATGGCTTCAATAAGCTCATCACTTATCATTTTCCCGCTTAATTTTTCTCGTCATCTTTGTAACGCTTCAATACCCTTTTGTAAAGAGCATGATGATGATCAACAAAGTTCTTTGAGTGTCTTCCTCTAAAGCTTAAGAAGACATCATACTTGAAGCTCTTTTGAATCAATGAACTTGAAGTGGACACCATTAAAGTTATAACTGAAAAGTACACAATAAGCTGATCACAAAGAAACTTGGATGAAATGAATAAGCCTAAAGAGGTTATACTAATAATTAAGGTAGTGTTATCAAAACTTTGTAGTGATGTTGCTACTAAGGATCAATGTGTGAATGTGAACGTGATCTTTTTGTGTGGAAAAACTTTGGAATGAGATGGGGTCACAAAAGACTCTTTTTGTGGAAAAAAGATCCATAAGAATGCTTTTTGACTAGGTTTGTTTTATTTAATCATTCACCATTGTAGTGGTAATTACCAGACATGTATTATTGCCATCTTCTATACAATCTATTAAAAAAGAGTTTTTGATGAGGTCATGAACATGAGGTGTCAAGCAGTTAGCCCTTCAATTGATACATTTATACATATTAATGACATCATCTTTGTATTTTCATTTTTATTTCCTGTTAATAACACAAAAATACGGTTCTTGACCAGTTGACAATACTTGACATGTATACCTTTCCTTTGTACAGGCTTTTTACTTTCTGTTTTTTGTGAGTTTCAAAGCAAAACAGTACTTTTTCCTTTTTCCATTTGAAATTCAAATTTCAAACTCAAATCCTTTAATCTCCATTTTCTTTCATTTCATCTAGATCTCATTACAACTGAGCAGCCATCTCTGTGTCGACCCCATAAGGTAAGTCTATTACTCTCTCATTTTGGCTCATCTTTTCTCATTTTTCTCTAAACTTTGTGGGTTTAGTTTATGTTAGTTTGTGCAGGGAAAAGAGTTTATGGTAAGTGCCTTAACTATTCCTTTGTGAAAATAATAGTTTTAGAAATAAAGATAATGATCCAGACTTCAACTTGTGCCTATACTTCCCATTCTCCCCACATATATATTGGTAAATATTCTTGTCACTAACGATTAAGAATTATACTGGTAAGTCCTATCTTATTAAATATTTAAATTACATGTCTAACACCTCAACCATCTCGAAGTATGTTCATATTTTTAACAAATAGAACTAACTTAATTTTATCGACGTATAGTTCTGATTTGTCACATATTTCTTCATAAACTAATACAATGGAAATGGAAGTAAACAATGGCTTTAAAAGGTAGTTAGCATTTTGTTGAGGGGTTTTATATTCATTATATATCTAGCGTAATCCAACTCCGCTTATTAGATACTGTATATCTGAAAAGTAGCGCTAAATAAGCATTTAACAAGTCGTTGAGGGGCTTCAAGTATAACTAGCAAAACTGACTTTGAAATAAACTTGATTGTTTATAACATGTGTCGTCAATATGTGAAAATCAAAACTTCAGTTTTCTCATGGGTCATCTCTTTACCTAGTTTTGACCCAAGATCCTAACTCGTAAAACAAATAAAATCAAGTCTGCTTACTTAAAATCAACATGCAATGTAACCTTATATATTTAACCATCAAATACACTACTAATCATGCATAAATGGAGCTTCAATTCAACAAAAATTAAAGCTCAAATGTCTTACCATCTAATTAAAGGTTTAGAATACAAATTAAAGGTATAAGCAAAAATTTACCTTAAATTTCACCTTATCTCATATTTGATGAAATCATAACTTCATTCTTCAATTTTTTATTTTATTTAACAAAACTCCAGTTTGGGGGTAAACACCATGGGTCAATACTTTGACTAAAAAAGTCAAATGTATTTGTTTTTATGATTTTAACCCAAACTATTGTGTATGATCATACATCAGTCGTAAAATCTTCATAGATTCATTTGTACATGATCAACTCCAAATCCATATCAAACTCCCAAAGATTTTCATCGAAAACACAGTTGACTTTCTTAAAGGGTCAATTTTTTTGACTGTACTCCATCATTTAACTAGTCTAAATTCTATTTATACATATATTCAATAAAATAAAGCATGTATTAGTAAACTAAAACAATCCTACTTTAGGCTCAAACTTAATTCTACCAATATGATATCCAATTATAAATGTAAGTACTTAAAAAGCTTCAAATTCTTATTTAGGAGCACTAAATTCAGGTCTAAAATATGTTTATTAGTAAAAAAGGTCTGGACTACAACTTAAATTTTAAAAATCTTCTTCACACTTCCCTGTGGTTTTCTGGCACGAGCCAGCCTTCTAAACTTCACCAACACATCTAAAGCTACTAGTGTCAACTATATTTGACCAATCCCATTCAGACTCTTACCAATCCCACATGTAAGACACAATCAACACTCATTTCTTCTTGATGGAAGTTTTCTTAGCCTTTTTATTTTTAAAACATCCACCACTCTCCTATCAAAACAATAGATATTCTTCAATGATTATTAAATTAGACTCGCTAAATGACAAAAGCATTATTATTTAGCTCATATCATATTTACACACAAAAAATAAAAGTTTAAAACAATGTTTGACAATTATAAAGCAAAACAATGTGAGAAAGTTGGGAGATATAATTGAGTCAAGTACCTTTTATAGTAAATGTAAGCAGCTTGCCATTTCTTGCCCATTTTACTTACATAAACCTGAAAGTAAAAGAAAATTCTATTCACATCAAGGGTGGCAATTCCTTTTCCCACTAACGAAAGTTGTAATATTGAGCTAAAAGACATGTCAATATAGTAAATGTAAGCAGCTTTGCCACTCATACCTAAGAGGACTCACATTTATGTATGATTAGTATCAACAACAACCGAACCCAATCAATCCACTTTAATCTTTCTAGAACCCGAACCCGAACCCGACAACCCCCTATCCTCCACCCTTCTCTTCCCATTTTGACCCGCTTTCTACCGGGTCATCATTTTGAATTTAACAAAGCATCCACTTTTTTTACCGGGTCATCATTTTGACCCGCTTTCTACCAAAAACAAGCTACATTTTGGGGGTTTTCGAATTCCTTGAGGTAGTGTAGCAATTAATCAATCAATCTATTAGGATTCAGTATGAATGAGCAAAAAGGTCCTTCAACTGTTTCCTTTTGTCCATTGATGGTTTATTATTTGGAGGTATGACATAAGAGGTTCTTTAACTCTTTCAAATGCGGGTAACTTTATAACAACAAACAAGTTATCCGCCTTTAACTATTCTATTATATTCAAAGTTAAACCTCAATATTAGTATTTTAAAAGTTTTCAAAGAAAAGACATTTCTAAGGGGTATTTTTTTTCGGGGACGACAACTATGTATCTCAAAATATATACAGTAACTATATCTCATATTTCTTACGCATGACTTGAATCCATGATCTATGTAAGTATGTAACTACAGCTAGGGTATGTGCTATTGATGAGTTTATAAAGGGTGTTTGTATGTTTGCATTAGGTTTGATAATGTTGCAACAAGAAATAAGAATAGTATTTTTTAAACTTTTTGGATTGATGGATTCTGTTTTCAATATATGTTTCTAGTGGTCGTATTATATTAAAATGATTTCATCTTATGCAATTTTTTGGGAGTTACAATTGTTATTAGCGTTTTTGTGTATTAGAAGTGATTCAACTATATAGAAGATGAAAAATATATCTACCTATTATATAAAAGGAATGCTCTTATTTGCTGTAGCAGGCTAAAAAGAAGACAAGTAAGCCGTGTGAAGCTCTAGAAAAAGGCCACGTAAGCCATGGAGCTCTAGAAAAAAATCACATTAAACAAAAATAGTATCATTTACCCTTAGCATTATTATCCTCGGGTGACAAAAAATCCTCGATATCATCAGCATCATCAACAACCGAACCCAATCAATCCACTGTACTCTTTCAAGAACCCGAACCCAAACCCGACAACCCCCTATTCTCCACCCTTCTCTTCCCATTTTGACCTGCTTTCTACCGGGTCATATCATTTTGAATTTAACAAAGTATCCACTTTTTTACCGGGTCATCATTTTGACCCGCTTTGTACCCAAAACAAGTACATGTTCTCATAATTTCTTATCACTAAAATATGTGCGTCCATACAATTCTATGAAAACCTCAGTGAAATTTGATGAAAGCCAATAGTTTGACTCAAAAGTCAAATAGTTTATGCTTGATGATTTCATCCACATGTAGAGCTTATTTATGTGAATCAAAATCTTATATATGATATTACAGCACTATTAACACTTTCTAAAGTTTATTTTTAACATGATCATCTCCAACCTTTTATCATAGTCCCACCATTTTCATCAGTTTGACTCAAAAGTCAAATAGGTATATTATCTTTTATGCTACTTTTACTTTATAAAAATTGCACCACAAAATATATACTATTTTCTTTTAGTACAATAGCAATATATATAAAATATTTGATTGATTTCTTAGTTTCATCACAAATAAAATAAGCTATTTTGCTTTAAAAAAAAAATATGCATATTAATATTAGCCGTAACATGTTCTTTACTTTCGATCATATATAAATTTCAAATATGACATGAACGTGTTCTAATTCTCTTAGTTATCTTTTAATGTTATAGAGCACTTTGAACCAACCTACAAAGTAAATTAAACTTAATAGTTGTCTTATGAAATTAACTCTATATTATTTGAGCGGGTGTAGCGCACTAACCATTTTAATATTGGTGTCCTCCTCATTTTATATTATGAAAAGAATAGAATAACAATTGTTGGCTGGGCTTCATGGTAAGCCTCTTTCTTCAGCCCAAACTGGCTTTATTGTGTCTTCTTTCTTTACGATAATATCGATTGACCGCTGCTCATTCTTATCAAAACGATCACCGCCTTTTTTTCTTATTCTTATCAAAACCAGCACACACTTTTTGATCTGAAACCCATGAATCAGGTTTGCGGCGGATATCGGTGAGGAAAACATCGGTTTTAGCGCTAGGCGTACGGGAGGGTGGAGCGTTCGCAATTTTTCGATCTTCTCGACCGTCACTTCTGTTGGATGTGACCGCCTTTTATTGATCTTATCGATCTTCTCGAAGCAACGAAACTAATTCACATCCAACAGAAAACCCCAAAAACCCAATCAACATATTTAGTTATTTACAGATATCAATACACATATCTGTTGGTGGAAAACTCATTTCAAGCATCTTATAAGGCAAAGTATAATTAAATAGGTATTTTCCAGGATATATACTGTAATAAATAAAAAGTTTGGGTTTTTTTTTATAACTTTTGGCTTCTTAGGCAATTTAGTTGATTTTAGGAAGTGGGTGTTCTTTTGTTTTTTGAATTAAGATAGTTTGGTTATGTTGGTGTTGTTTCAGTGGTGTTGTTTGATGGGTGTAGGATACACCTTAATCAGGTACAATTTTCTTGACTTTTGTTCTACTAATCTTATGTTTATTGATATTGATATTGTTTTTCTTATTACTGCTTTTAGGGTGAATCTTTTTAACTCTGGATATGTTTTGATGGCAGGAATGTTAAAATGATTGAAGTTTGAATTAATTTTTTTTGAGGTTTTGCTGATTTCTGTTGTTGGTTAATTTAGCCGCTTGAAGAACCAGGCTCATCTTCTTACCAGGTTTGTTTTTATATACTTTATGTTGAATTTATGGTTTATAGTTTGATTTGGGGTCTCAATTGCAGCGTCTTGATGGTTGTTTATTGATAGACAGAATGAACAGATGCAGTGGATTGTGTAAACAGAATTATCGGTTTGTGAAAGACCGATAATTCATACCACAAAAGGTGAAAACTTATTTGAGTTTTGATGTAATTTTTGGATTCAGGAACTTCACGGGGTAAGTTGTTTTTCCTGAACAAATACAAATTTATTATCAGTTTAATCTGTTTTGGGTGAATCGATTTGCACTGACGTATATCGTTTTTTATTAATCAATATATTTTTATGCTATATATATAAAGAAAATAATCTCTGTATCTTCATTCAGTTTGAGGGTGTTGATTAACCAATCAAGATGATAATCGTTTTTTATTAACCAGTAAATGAATGATGCAACATTCAGTTTGAGGGTATAAAGACACAGAGGTTAGTGTCCAAAAGTTAAATTTTTAAGTGAATGAATGATGCAAAATCGTCTTTTATTAACCAATCAAGATGATATAAACAAAATAATCAATATATTTTTATGCTATATGTATAAAGAAAAAAAGTAACCAACCAATACACTATGTTTAGTGACCAAAAATTCATTTGTAGATTGACTATATTTAAGATGAAAATATGTTCAAACATTAACTTCTGAAATAATTATTTGAGACTATCATGGGATTGGCTAAACAAAGACATTGTTGGTTTGAGATTATGGGCTATACCGTTGGGCCATGCCGGACTATAATTTTTGAGGTTCTGTTGTTTGCAACCGTAGTTTGTGTTTTTTATTCTTGGTTAATTAAATAATTTTTGTTTGTTAATCTAATTTGGGGTGACGGTTTTGAGATTCGTATTTTTTTGTCGGTGACGATCGCCAGTGTTTATGTGCAGGATGTGCTTCAGGAGTATAATAGACTTCGTGTGAGTTTTCCTCATTACGGTAAATAGTTGATTAAGATGGTTTCACAATTTTTTTATAAAATAATCTAATTTTTTTTACAGGTGAAGAAGTTGATGCTTTGAAAGGTATGTTTATTAATTCGTTAAAAGCCATACCTATTAATGCAAGGTCTATGTTATTGACTTATTGATCATATTATGATTTCTTGCAGAACCGGCTACTCAGAATATTGGGGAAGCTTCTGCATCGACCGATACTATTCGAGCACTAACTGTAAAGTTATATCTGATTTGGCGAAGTATAGGTGGCAGTTTTGACTCATTAACCTATTGTGTCATATTTCTTATGGGTCAAACGGGTTAAGCTAAATTAGTTGAACCTAAGCAGTTCTTTGAATCGATGTTTCAGAGGTCTCTGCTACCAAGGGCGAATCGGTTTCTCTTGATGCTGGACTTGGACACACCCGGGCTGAAGCCCACCAAGTGCCAGCTGCAGCGAACTCTCATCCACACTCACTTCGCGTACGGAAAGGTGTGACACAGGAATTGTAGTTGGTAAGCGTCTGAGAATTGTATTAACGAACTGTAACATTCTTAGTCCATGTGTGAAGGGTAAGTTGCAAGTTATTATTTGTCTGTGTGATATTTTGTATTCTTTAGTAGCGAAGCTAATTATGAGATTTGGTTCTTAGGTCGTGTAGTTGCAGAAGTTCAAAACAGGTTTTGTCAGCACATGCACAAGTTATATAAACAAGTTGAAGGCGGCGCATACAAAGAAGTTAAATGTGAAGCACACAAGGTCTGTCTTCTTAGCATACGTAACTGAATATATATGAATTTGCAATGAAATGACCCTCAAATGTTAACGACGATGGATATGCTAAATTAAAGGTTATCTTATATGTTAGGTGTCTATTCAAATTGAAACCAAAGGATATACAGATGCAATCCTTTGTTATCTTTAATAAGTAGCAAGCCTATAATAATTGTATGAATAAATAATAAGTAGCGGCCCTGTTGTTCAAATTATCAACCATCGTCGGCCCAACATTACCAGCAAACGACACTGCCATATATTACTGAAAGTAACATGTACTTTTAATCAATGTTACGCTATTGCATCACGAATATCCTTATTTTTTCCCTTTTGGACACCATCTGATTTTCAAATTATCTGATACTAATATACTCGTGGCCTGCTCTATTTTAGGTATAGGTCAACAAACACTAACAAATTCTGGCGCTTCCTATGAAAGTAGTAGGCGTAACCGGTAGAGGCCTGGAGGTTATCAACTTACTTACTTATGTATTTTGAATATTATGTTGGGGCTGCATTCATTGAACGCCATTGAGTTTTATCCAGACTTTGGGGTCAACTATATAGGGCCACCGCCAGATATGAATGAAGGAAACCATTTGGTTTCGTGTTTGCAGGTTTGTTTTCCTTTAACTGTAGATAATTTTTTGCAGAACGTTACAATAACAGGCTGCTGATGTTTTGGATGTTTGGATTAGCTTTCTTACGAGGTTATCGGCTGGACTCTGAAAACTAAAATATTTCATACTTCTCTTTAAAACCTGGAATTTAAGCAGATAACCACTGTTAATAAGCAATCCCAAACGCTTCCTAAAGTGGTTTTTTCTTTCCTGATTTTGTATCAAAAATTTTTTTTTTTATTTTTTTATTTATTTTTTTATTTTTTTTTGCTTTCGTACAAATGTGAATTGCATGTGTTGCTTACTGGGACACTGACAGGCTTGCATCAGGTTTAACAAATCCTTATTCCAGACCATGCCATTAGTTATATGCAAAAATATTGATATCTGGGTATGTAAATGGGCCCGAAGCTGGAAGCTACAACTCAATTCATTGTTAAACATTTTTTTTATTCCTATGTAAATATACATGTCATTAAAAGACGACTAATTTGTGTTTTCTTATTATTCTCGACAAAACCCTGCCGCTTTAGTTTTTGGTATTGATGATGACCAAAAGTATGCATCTCCTTTTAAATGTTTGAGCTCAAACCTAGATATATTATGATCTTTGTTTGGTATCAAAACCAACTGACAAGCCAAACTAGAATTCCGATATAAAACCCGCCGCAACGCGGCGGGCTGCCCCTTCCTTGTTTTAAGATAATACGCGAAGTTTATTTATGATCCAAACCTTTAATTACGGGCATTATTTTAACATTTCGCCCAGGGCATCACACGGAATTCGAAATCTCAAGACCGGCCCTGGCCATGACAATGATTAAAATGTAATATTGAATAATTGGGGTTGTTGAATTGAAAGAGCACGATATTATTATTAAGATTTTCAATTTTATTTTTGTGTATATTAAATTCAAGAGATTTGCTAGCTCCTTGTGGGCTTCGTGTGGTTTGTGTGAAACAACTCAAAGTAAATCGTCATGTATATTTCAAGAAAAACAACCAAATATAATATATGCAATTTTTGACCGAAATTGACAGAACTGTAGATTAGAGGTTCACCTGATGGTTTTCAGGTTGTTAGGACTTAGGGTTATTTATGTTTGATGAAATAAAGTATTGAACCCCGATTCATGCTTAGAAATTTGATAAAGAAATCACCCAAGAAAAAATAAAGTCACGTTAGTATGTAGTACAAGATTTACTTAACTCCAACATTTTTGTAAGTTTGGATTGAAATCATTTCAAGTTGATGTAAACCTGCCCGATTATGCTTATTCACAAACAAAACAGTGGGACATTTAAGTTTAGGAAAATTGGCTCCCTCACTAGGCCGGCTTTACTGTTTTGCATCTTCAATTCAATACTCGAATCAAACCATTAACACTAGAGAAAGATGTCAAGGATTCTTACTAACGGTAGTAACGTATTTATATACTACTGGTGGGTTCAAAACTAAAACTAATTAAACTTGGGTAAGTTTAGTGAAAAATTAAACTGGGTTCAAGTGATCATGACAACCTACAGATCACCCTAAAAACTAAGAATTTGAATGATAATAAGTGACAACTCATCGATCTCGTACAGGGTACAGTGACATGGCGAACATGTAGGGTAGCGCACATAGCAGCCAACGGAATATGTGTGCTTGACGGATAAGTTAGAGCATGAAAGCCACCCAAAAAAACGAGAAAACAATGCTAATACATCAAAAGAAAGGGGTGATTTGCACACTCTATAAAATGATTAGGACACTCTAATTTATTGTGCTTGAACATTTATACCCTCATAGTTACGCTTACATTTTTACCTTTGTGAAGGTATAAATGTCAAAAGACTATATATTAGAGTGTCCAAATCATTATGTAAAGTCTGCTAATCATTTCCCATATCAAAAAGTTCCATATTTGCCATAATACGAACTGAACTCTAATTCTTTACTTACTACAACCTTACAAAAGAAAATATGAAAAATATGAGGAATTTTCATTTGCTTACTATTATTCTAGTGCTTACCAATGGACTAATCCCCACTATTCATTTAGTTTGATATAATGGTGGTGATTAACATAAGATTTAATAGATAAAACTAAGTCCATGTTTTTTTTCTTGTCTTTTTGTCTCTTTTTATTTTATTTATTTTTTTGTCTTTTTTAAATTCACGTTTTTTCTTCGCTTTCATACATTTTCGTCTGTTTTTATACGTTTTCGTCCGTTTTCATACGTTTTCGTCCATTTTCATACATATTCGTCTGTTTTCTAACGTTTTTGTCAGTTTTCATACGTTTTTAAATATTTTTGGCTGTTTTCAGACGTTTCATACGTTTCAGAATATCACAAATGATTTTCAACTAATATTTTGTAACATGAAATCACAAGTGATATAATATCACAAAGTGATATCTAGAAAAATCACAAGTGATACTCATTATATCACAAAGTGATATTCAGAATATCACAAAGTAATATTCAGAAAATCACAAGTGATATTCAGAATATAACAAAGTGATATTCAGTAAATCACAAAGTGATATTCAGAAAATCACCAAGTGATATTCAGAAAATCACCAAGTGATATTCTGAATATCACAAAGTGATATTCTAAATATCATATAATATCACTTGTGATAGTCACTAACGTATGAAAACGGACGAAAACGTAAGAAAACAGACCAAAACATAAGAAACTGGACCAAAACATAAGAAAACAGACGAATACGTATGAAAACGTATGAAAGCGTAAAAACACATCTGAAAACGGACGAAAACGTATGAAAAATGGACGAAAACGAAAGAAAACTGATGAAAACATATGAAAACGAATGAAAACGGACAAAAACGTATGAAAATGAACGAAAAATATGAAAACAGGCGAAAACATATGAAAACGGACGAAAACGAACGAAAACAGACGAAAACGTATGAAAGCGAAGAAAAAAACACAAATTAAAAACAAACGTGAATAAAGTGAATTTAAAAAAAAAAAAAAAAAACTTGAATTTTAATAAAACCAAAAAAAAGACAAAAAAATAGAAATAAAAAAGAAATACAAAAGGACAAGAAAAAAAACATTGACTTAGGTTTATATATTAAATCTTTGGTTAATCCCCACCATTAGATCAAACTATATGAATGGTCCGGATTTGTCCCTTCGTAAGCATGAATTTGTGGGTAAAAAAAATAAAGTGACTCTGTTTACTATTATTCTAGTGTTTACCAATGGACTAATCTTCACTATTCATTTAGTTTGATCTAATTGTGGAGATTAACCTAAGATTTAATAGATAAACCTAAGTCCATGTTTTTTTCCTTGTCTTTCTTTCTTATTTCTATTTTTTCAAAATTGTTTTTTAATTAAAGTCACTCTTTTTTTTTAATTCACGTTATTCACGTTTTTTTTTAATTCGCGCTTTTTTCTTTGCTATCATACATTTTCGTCCGTTTTCATACATTTTCGCCGGTTTCACATGTTTTCGTCCTGTTTCTTACGTTTTCGTCGATTAGTCATACGTTTTCGTCTGTTTTCATACGTGTTTTTACGCTTTCATACGTTTTCATACATGTTCATCCGTTTTCTAACATTTTTGTCCGTTTTCATACGTTTTTATCCGTTTTTAAATGTTTTCGGCCGTCTTTCAAACGTTTCAGAATATTACAACTGATATTCTGAATATCAAAATTAATATTCTATGAAATTCAGAATATCACAAGTGATATTCTGAATATCACAAATGATATTCAGAATATCACAATCGATATTCTGATTATCACAAATGATATTCTGAATATCACAAGTGATAATCTGTGATATTCAGATGATCACAAGTGATATTCTGTGATATTCAGAATATCACTTGTGATATTCTGAATATCACAAGTGATTTTCTGAATATCACAAGTGATACTCATAATATCACAAAGTGATATTCAGAATATCAAAAAGTGATATTCAGAAAATCACAAATGATATTCAGAATATAACAAAGTGATATTAAGAAAATCACAAGTGACATTCAGAAAATCACCAAGTGATATTCTGAATATCACAAAGTGATATTCAGAAAATGACAAGTGATAATTTGAATATCACTTGTGATGGACCAACACGTAAGAAAACAGACGAATACGTATGAAAGCGATAAAACACGTCTGGAAACGTACGAAAACGTATGAAAACTAGACGAAAACGAAAGAAAACTGGTGAAAACGGACGAAAACATATGAAAACGAATGAAAACGGATGAAAACGTGTGAAAACGAACGAAATCATATGAAAACGGGTGAAAACGGATGAAAACAGACGAAAATGTATGAAAACGGACGAAAATGTATGAAAACAGACGAAAACGTATGAAAGCGAAGAAAAAAACACGAATTAAAAAAAACGTGAATAACTCGAATTTAAAAAAAATAAAAATAAATAAAAAGGTGAATTGAAAAGAAATAAAAAACTAAAAACGTTAATTAAAAAAAACGTGATTTTTTTTTTGAAATAAAAAAGACAAAAAAAATATAAATAAAAAAAAGAAAAAAAGACAAGAAAAAAACTTGGACTTAGGTTTATGTATTAAATCTTAGGTTAATCATAATCATTAAAAAAGTAAAGTAACTCCCAATACCGTCTTCTACGGTGTATTGTGGAGGTTAAGACATAAACAACCTTATCCTTACCCAAGATAGAGATGCTGCTTCATTAAAGGTAGAAAAGGACCTCCAGTCTTGCAAGGGGTGATGATCGAACCCTTGACCTATGTCTCCAGAGGTAAGAGTGTTAACCACTTAATCCCAACCATTAGATGAAACTAAATAGATGATGAAAATTTGTCCTTTAGTAAACATAAATTCGTGAGTAAACAAAATAAAGTGACTCATACAAATTATAACCAAATATGGACATTTACAAATTACAAGTTTTTTAGAAATAAGAGCACAAATGGCATATCTATAGAAACATGTTACTTTTTTATTTCTATTTTTGGTGTATGTTTCCTTGAAGTTGTCATTATATGTCAAATAGTCAAGTCATCTTGTAAGACAGGATTGGAGTTTATAGAAGTGTGAATCCTAAAAGAATTAGAAAGAAAAATAACATATGATTAATTTATAGACTAAAATGGTTAGATCGAAGAACGTGAAGATATAATTAATCTACTCAAAACTTATACCACACTTCAGTTTGTATATTTCCTCAGAGAGCCCGGTACAGTGGCTGATGGCTCAAGTCATGCCGACGGCGCGAGAAACCACACCGCATATGGGCTGGTCGGCCTTGGCGCCATGGCCACCAGCTCACATCAACCCCCCTTTTTTTACTTTTTTTTGTGTGTGTGAGATTTAGTGGACCCATGACACCACTTTTGTACAAGAGAAGAGTTCTTTTTTTTTTCTTCTTTTTTTTTGAAACGGGCAAGAAATGAGTGTTTTGATGTCGCAAAAATGGTGTCATGATCAAAAAGTGTTGAAGCAACACCACATTTTTCATGACACCAACCCATGACACGAAACCATACAGTATACCCACACGACTTTCTTAAAAAAGACAACCTGTTCTGTTCTGAAAATGAAGATATGATTAATCATTACATATTCAAACTTGAAAAGTATATATCTTTCTGATTTTCGAATGCAAAAAGATCGAGAAAATCAAGTGACTCAACACAAAATTTGTATTATAGATAATGAACTAAAACCTTATCTTCACATGTAATTAACATGTCATTATTAAATTATAAAAAACCAGCCATTTTCTTTTTCATGTAAAATAAAACGATGTGATATTAGAAAAATAGTTAATACTCATGAGTCATGAAGATTAATAAAAAATATATCCATTTCCCAACTATTTAAAGTTTAAAGTTGGCTAAGTTAAGATTTCGCATTCTCGAATGTATATCATTTCATTTTTGTCAAGTTTGATAGAATAATATATATTCACAAACATGTTATTTTGACGGGTAACTTTAATTCGGGAGTCAATTTGTTATGGTTATGACTTTTCTCTAACGATCAAAATGTGTGGTGTCCATGGTACTAGAACCGTCCTGAACCGGAACTGGAATCGGAAAAACCGAGAACCGAAAATAAGAAAAAAGTGGAACCAAGAATCGTCCTAAGTTTTTCGGTTCGGTTCCGGTACCGTACTCGGTTCCGGTACGAGAACTTTCAGTAATTCCCATGTGTACCAAATTATTAAAAAAATATGTTTGGATGGATGTGAAATTACGGTATTCGGTTCATAGAACTTCAAAAGAAGTTGACAGCCTTGATAGTATTCCATAACATGACTTACAAACAAACAAAAAAACATATATTCGGTAATAGTAAAGTCATTATCCACAAAAATAATTGCAAACGCATTGAGAATATTATATATCAATTATGGTGACTAGCTTACAATAACTTATATGGTGACAATATATCATGCAATGATGTCATAAGCGTTAATTGTTTCTCGACTTTTATCATTAAATTTAATGAACAAGAAATATCAATAGTTAATTACAACTTTTTGTTAGTTGTTACTGAGCAACGTAGAATTGTTCAGTATGCCGATTTTCAGTTTAGAAAAAACTTACTTTCATATTGATCAATGATGTTTGAATCTTGAAATGAATAACCCTAAAGAGGTTATACTAAAAAGATAGTGTTATCAAAACTTTGTAATGGGATGGGTACACAAAAGAGTCAAATACTCATTTTTGTATTTAATATTCTGACAGATTGTTCAATTTGTTCATTTAATTTTTTTAGGCTAAGCTGATGACATTACAACGAAATACACCCATTATTTTATATTAAGGATGTTGCTACTAAGGATCAATGGTGAATGTGAACGTGATTTTTTTGTGTGGAAAAACTTTGGAATGAGATGGGTCACAAAAGACTCTTTTTGCATAAACAAACATAAAAAAAAGGACCATAAGAATGCTTTTTTGTCTAGGCTTGTTTTATTTAATCATTCACCATTGTAGTGGTTATAAAGCATTCCTTTCCTAAATATTTTAATAGATATTTCCATATACACAATCAATTACCAGAAATACGTACCTATCCATGTGCTGGATGATAAAGTTTCAAACTTTAACAAATAACGGACAGTTATTCTACATGTATTATTCCCATCGACATATGTGAATATCATGTATGCATAAAACTTTCACTAAGTAGTTAAGAATGGAATATAGTGTGTATATTGATATCAGCTTTACTACTAGATAATAAGATGAACTCACCTCAATGACTTTCTATATATTTGTTATCTCAGTATCAGGTCTTCAAAGTATCAGATGTGGGTAGCTTTTAAAACTTCCATAGTTAAAGCTCTTTTGAAAAGACGGAGTAGAAGAAGATGCCATCAAATGTATGCTTGTATGATCCTACTCAAAAAGGTTTATATGATCGTAATGATAGCAACGAAATTTGTATGAGATGAACTATATATTAAGACAACAATGGTCCTAATAATGTGTATTTGTTTGAAATTATCAGATTGAAAGAAGGATCAGCATTTGATATTAAAAAAACGATCACACAAAATTCTCTATATTAGTTTTATGAACAAGAAAATACAAAGAACATATAATTGCTTATGCGTTGATTAGATGTTGTAAATTTGCCCTTGAAAAGTACAAAGGAATTAGGCGGATGACACTAGCCCTTCTTGTTTTTAACGTAATTATTGGTTTCTTTCTAAAGTTTAATTGTTGGGTCGTCAAGAATATTGTTTCATATGATCGTTTTTTATCAAGTAAAATGAAACTTTGATAGAAACAACTATTTAGATTTTATTTTGTCAAATAACAGGTTTCATTTTGATAAGTCCATCCCCGGCCGTTTGAATATTTAAACAGGTAAAAAAAAATGTAAAAGGGTGTGAGTGTGAACCCCATTTAAGAAAAGAGATCACTTGGGGTTCAAGGATCAATCAAGGGTTCAGGAAAGGGTTACGATCCTATCCAGGGAGTTCACGACACACGAGAAGGTCCAAGATTGCATCTGGAGGGTCATATATAATAAGCCTAGTGGCCAAAGTGAAAATAAATAAACCTCCAACGAATTACAAATTCTCCATATGGCCGACGATACAATAATCAGGTATGATTGGTTTTTCTTAAAAAAATGTAAGAAGTTGAAGGAACTTTCATGTGTTTATTGTTCGTTTAGTGATTTAGGTATGCTTGAGCTGTTAGATAACTCTAGTCAGCTTGAGGTTTTATCTTTTAAGAGGTTATTTAACTATCCTGACGCCGAATTTCCATTTATTAAACTTAGGAGGAGTGTTTCTAATGAACGATTATACATACTGTTGATTAGCGGTTCCAAGAATTTGAAAAGTTTGAAGTTGATTTGCTGTAGTGGAAAGTGGGACAAGGCGTTGGAGATGATATAACTGTTTAGTCGAGGTTCATTTAGAACAAGTTAATTGTGACTGTTGCGTCAGATAACTCCTATGAGTTATGGCCGAAACAGTGGGCAGGTAGAGTTTTGGCCAAAAGTTGAACCTTTTTTTTTTTCTTATAATGGATAAAGGGTGGCGGCTAGGGTTTGACGGGGTGGCTTAAGAGAGACGGCTCAACGTAGCCATCTAGGTTTTAGGATCAGACCCGCTTTTATACCATGTTAGACCTTAACCCTTTCGTGAACGCTTGATTGATCTTTGAACCTCATGAATACGCTTTTAAACTTTCTGTGAACCCTTGATTGATCCTTGAACCCAAGAGTGATCTCTTTTGTTAAATGATGATCTGGGTTCACACTCACACCCTTTCACTTTGTTTTTTTTTTTTCTTTTAACTTATTTATTTTTAATAAGCAAATAATTTCGAAGGGAATGAACAAATTAGCTGTTTTAATGGGAAGAGGTTTGGGGTTGGTTCACAATGGAGAAACTGTCAGAACACTTTAAACCGAGCACGACATGTTTAAAACACTTCACTTTGTATATTTCCTTAAAAGACAAACTTTTCAGTTCTGAAAATGAAGATATGACTAAATCATTAAATATTCTCACTCATCAACCTCAAACAAATATAGATAATAAAAATGAAGTAGAAGAACATGTATTTTAAAGGAACAAATCAAACTTGAAAAGTAGATATCTTTGTGATTCTCGAAGGCAAAAGATTGATCGAGAAAATCAACTAATCAAGTGACTCAACACAAAACTTAAATTACAGATAATGAAATAATCACCTTATCTCCACATGTAACATGTCATTATTGAATTACTCACGCCGTTTTAAAATATAAGTCCATTTTAACTTTTTGAATACAACTTTAATCTTAAATATTTTTGTTTTTAATGTATAATACTTTATGAAAATTATACTAATGAAAATACATTTAAAAATCAATACATTTCTATATTTTTCATCAAATATTATATAATACAAACACAAATATATTTAAGGTCAAAGTTGGATTCAGAGTCAAAATGAACTTATTTTTTTGGGACAGAAGAAATATAAAAAACCATCCATTTTCTTTTTCATGAAAACAAAACCATGTGATATTAGAAATATTGTTAATACACATGAAGATTATTAAAATTTCTATCATTTTCTCAACTATTTGAAGTTAAAGTTAAGTTTAGAATTTCACATTCTCTAATGTATATCATCATAATTTTTGTCAAGTTTGATACTATAATTAAGTTGACCATTGAAATCCACCGGCCTTATGTATTCATTATAATATCCAATACAACAATCTTGAATGCAAAGTAATATATATTCACAAAGAGGAGAGCATCCACTTTCAAAGGTCTAAAAATAGGTTAAGAATCCTGAAAAGGTTTATGTTTTGTTTCAACTTTTTATTTCACGATATGTGGTATGAAAATGTCTTAAACGTTAAACCTTTTAATAATCTTAAAACATTTAATGCATATATTATGTGAAATAATTACAAAGCACCATAGTGAAAATAGGCTTATCAACTCAAAAAGTTTATAAATGGTGTCAAGAAATATTAAATTTATAAAGCTTTATAAAATTCACCATAGCAGATACCTTTAGTTCGACGAGTAACTTTCATTCGAAATTCATTTTGATCTGTTAGAGAAATTTCCCAAAACACCACACTTTAGACAATGATGAGTTGTTTCGTATAAATAAAAAAAGGGCTAATTGTCTAAAAAAAAATCAAAATTGCCATTTTTTTTGTAAGCCTTCAACTTTTAATTTTCTTGTTAAATTCAAAAGTCCTTTAATCTTTTTATTGTAGGCATCGTTATAGTTAAGGTTTGATGTGGCATCGTTTAACTACTTTTAGTCCCATTTTGTGTTAGCACTCTCTTTCTGGCAAAACACACGCAAAACAAACACCCTCTCAAATCCCAAATTCCCACCACCAACGCCTCCTCTAAATTCAAACATCATCGAAGAGCATTTCATCTAAATTCCATTATCTCCCAAGATCTACAAATATGATTGTAACTTCTAAGTGAACAAGAGTTTGAAAATCAGAAATTTAAATTTATAGAAAGTGTTGAGGGACAACCATGTTGTAGCAACTGACATTTCCAGGGTAATACTTGACCATAAGCTCAGAACAATTAACTTGAACATTTAAATATTAACTTTAACGTATGACCAATAAGTTAAATCGCGTGAATCGAAAAACAATATTTAACGTAAACCGGCATTAGATAAAGTTAAGTCTACAAATTTTATTTATCAAGTTATACGTAAAACGCATATGTTTTGCTTTTATGTTATAAAGTATCCGAATTTGTTTTGCTACATATACCAAAAAGAAACGTTTATTTGGTTGAAATTATTGATCTAAAACAAAATATGTCAAGTACAATAGTATTTTCTTGACTTGCTTTTCGGTGATCGATCATAAACTACTTGCATTTGCAAATATAGTGTCAAGTTTATCGTTTACTTTGGGATTGAATGATACTTAATTTGCAAATATAGGGCTTTATAATTAACAATAGCAGTAGTATAACTATCACTAATTTATTCTTGGGTCATTATCAATACTATAAAACTATATTAGCTTGAAAACCACAAAAATCACCCATCCCTAGCTAGGCCCTTGTAACCGGCCCTATGAATCCCAACAAGCATTTTTCCATATTTAACACCACACCATTTCCATAACGATGATACTATTAAAGTGTAGCAAGTCTTGAAAACCATGCTATCCTTTGTCCCTTTCTTTCACACGTCTCCAAGCTTCACAAGGTTCCACAAATTTGTTGTTTTTCCCTTTTTGTTTAGGCATCAAAATGTAAACCAATACTATACCATTCAACTTACTAAGACATCTACTATTATATACGTAGTATATGATACTTTGAGACTTCATTTCTCACAAAAACTCAAACACATATCCATCTGTTTCTCCTCTCCTTGCACGACTGAATAGAGGTCATCACAAGGATTTCCAAGTCTTGGTTCATCTAGTTTAAAGGGTTAGTATGTAAGAACAATAATTTGGTACTGCAGGTCGAGTACTTTATAAGGTCAAAGTAGCCAATAAACAGTTTTACTTGATAATCATCTGCGTATCAAATATCTTAAGACTAAAAGGTTTTTTCTTGGCTTAATTAATCCTTGCCATTACTCAGGCCTTTAAATCAAAGTACAAGGAGGCGGGACTGATGATTCAAGTCTACAATATATACAGTTAAATCAAGGCATAGTTATTAACTTTAGAAGTGTATTGAGTAAAGTTAACTACTTTTTATAAGCAGTTAAAATTTTTGAAGTTAGAAAAGTTAACTCATGGAGTTCAGATAACACAGTTAACTTCTTCAGAAAGTCAACTGTGTTCATGATGAAAATGATTGGATTTTACATGATGTTGGAGATAATCATGTTATAATCATCTTCAGCAATGTTTTTTAAATGATTTAATATCATATACAGTACAAGTTTTGTCTTACAAAAAATCTTCTACTTTGGGACAAAAATGGTGTACCATTAAAATATTTGACTTTTGAGTCAAACTATTGACTTTCATCAAATTCACTGAGTTTTTTTTTTTTTTTTCTATCCAAGTCAATACCAGAACAAATATGATAGTTTTTACTGGTATTGATAGAAGCTGCTTAAAATGTTCAAGGAATACGATGTTATCATCAGAGGCTAGAACACGAGATGAACGTGAACTTATCAAATAAAATGGCATCACTTTCGAATGTTTAATTCAGTTTGGTCTCAAAGGCATGGATGTGGTTGTTGGGCTTTGCTTACCTAGCTACAATGATGTTGTGATAATCCATATATGTAAATGTGCACGCCCTCATTTCTGTTTATGCACCATATCTTATCCTCTTACGTTCCGTTTGGTTTGCCATTTCCTTGTTTTCTCGGCACTTTGCTGTTGATTTGTCAGGTTTTGTTTTCGTTTTATGTTTTGGTATTTTGATAAATCTGTATCATTCTTGTTAAAGAAATGGACATTACTTCTTTCAATGTAGTACCACATGAAACTGTGTATTGATGTTTGTTACAGATGGGCTACTTCTTTTTTGAACAGATTTGATCCTTAAGTAGCATTATTTGTTAATTCCATATAAATGACTTTTTAAGAAAGTCAAAGTCTGTTCTTTGAGAAAATGGTGGGAGTTTGATTTAATGTTTGAGATAATCATGTTTTTTAAATTCATAGATAAAGGTATTGAAAATTGTGGGTTGATCTTATCAAAATCAACCCATTTAACTTTTTGAGTCAAACTATTGACTTCCATCTATTTTAGCTGAGCTGTTTTAATGAACATATCTGAGAGTTATTAATGATATTGAACATGTAGCTTACAATTTGGTTACCGATAATCTCAATTTTGTTGGAAAATTGGGCTTCATATTCTGTTTACGGACTCGGATCTTATCTGGGTCATAACCGGGTCAACAAGATCACCCGTACTAAATTGCTACTATCTACAATATGTTTTACAGTTGTGTTTTTCACACTTTTAACAATGGAATTATTAGAATAGTTGAAACTTGCATATGCAGTCCTTCAACTTGGTATTCAGACAGAAGGATATGTATTTTGATATTGAAGTTACATACTATTTTTAGTAACAAGGTAAGTTAGTTAGAAGCCTTTTAACACTGCTAATGCATAAAATTTGGACGCATAAGCATAAAAGCAAATGTGAAATTTAGTTTAAAAATATTCTATACTAGTTTAAAATTTTAGTTCATTAACCAGCTCAAGGTTCACACTATGCTTCCCAATGAGCAACACAAAGCTTCTTTAACCCCTTACAATTCTCAGCAATAATACGTAAAGCATTTAAATCACGGCATTCAGATAATGGCAACATGAGTCACAATAAGTTGTTCCAAATGAACCTCAACTAAACAGTTATCATCTGGAATCATCTCCAACCACTACAAGATAAAAGACATTTGCTTACTAAAGCTAACCATCAGCAAAACCAAAAATTCAGTGAGTAAATCTGTTTTAGTCAACTCCCACTAAAAGAAAAACAGTGAGTACTAAAGGGATCACTAAAGGTGTTTCCCTACTAAAAGTTTAGTCAGCAAAAGGTCAAAACATTTAGGGACTAAAGCTATTTTGTCAGTTTTAGTCAGCAAAAGAGAAAAATAAAAGCTGTCTCTTGGCACATCTATATCTAAAACAATATATAGTATACAATATAGAAAAACTAACAATTTTATTGCTTCAAATATATGGTAGATACAACAATTTTATTCATGTTCGGAATCAAAAGAACAACTTTCCTACATCCCTTAATATTTCAATACACCATTCGATGATCCTTTGGTTACTTCATCATCACTTAGTTTCATGCTTCGGGGGACTTCTGCTATCCGACTTCTGTCATCGCTTGACTGCATCAAAAAAGGAAAGAATTTATGATTTTTAACATCTCAAATACGGGATTCAGCCAACCATTTTTCCCACAACCAATATGTAAAAGGAGAAAGATATAAGCCTTATGCAATTCATATGCTAATAAGGTAATCGTTATACAAATATCGACAAAGAAAATATTACTTACCACTCTTGTGTAACCATAAAACAGAACGGAATCTTATGTACAGAGTTCGTGTCCAAAGGCCATTTAACCAAGTATCCAGCTTCATCTTCTTTTGGGACTCCATGGTCCGCAACTCTGCAAGTAAAACATGGTGAAGAAGGAATTTAGTACAACACTACTAATTCATATATTCAAAATATTCAGTTGCCAAAATTGTGATAATATAAGATTGCATCTTAGACATGTTCATTTTTGACTACTGCTGTGAGGAATTCCACAAACTTACTTTTGCAGAAACTCAATGTAAAAAGTATCTTCAAACAAAGATAATAAAGTAGTGCTTACTTGGTTGAGGGTACGTGTTACTGCACAACAAGCTTCCATTGATGGCACCATTTAGCTCCAACATTCCATCCACAACAACAGTTCCCTGAAAGATTTTTCATTATACCACCCCTGTTAACAAAAACCGTCAAAACTACATATATTAAGTCCACTGTGCAAGTTATAAATATCATCAAGCAACATATCCAAATAGGCCATTGCAAACTGTGCAACCATACTTCAGAACAAGATACCCTGTAAATGCAACATTTCTTCCACTAGAATATGTACCATGATTTAACTAGCGCATCTATATTTCAAAACATAAAGGTACAAACATTTCAATTTATATTCTCAAAACAAAATATCAGTACGATGATCATTGCTGCAGATATGACTATGTTGAATGAATCATATGTTTGTGCCTATTTATAAATCCTTAATATGGTCAAGATAAATAAAAGCTAGAGTACCATCAATAGTTAACCAGAAAATGCATAATGACAAGTAATTTCTTACAAGAGGGATCAAAAGCGAAACTAATCGACCAATAGACTACTATTGCAAAATAGTGTTGACGAGGGGGTTATTTCTGAAATTTTCCCCTAACCACAGGACAATTTTTGTAATGTGCTTTTAATAGAAATGAGTGACTACCTTGGCAAGCATTTCCTGTGGTATGACTTTGTACATCGCCTGCAAATAGCAAATTGCACGCCTCTCACCTTCTCGTTTTCTTCTTGTTTAAATTTATGGCATTTGTGAACAGGACATATGAACGACTCACCACCAGCAATTTTTTTTTCAAGAAATTGTGCCCTGGTGTCACCTTCATCCTGAATTAACTTTGCAACACATTTTGGGTGGTAGAAATGGCCACAAGTTTCAGAAGTACAACGAAAAACCTGCAAAATAATACTCAATAAATATAAAAATCCTTTTCTGAAGCTAACTGAATAACAGTAGAAAGAAGGTGCAGAACAAAATACTAGAACAAAAACGTACCTCTGCACCATAAAAGTTATTGGGAGATCTTTATTCTCGCAAACGAAGCACTAGTGTTGTTCATGAGTACAGTTCAAGCAAACAAACGGCTGAGATCCCTACACCAAATAACTAGCATAAGACTCTGTAAATGTATGTTTGTATGTACGTATATATAGAGAGAGAAAGACCGATTAAAAGTTGCTTGAACCACTGCCTTCCTTAAATCCACAAGCTCTTGAATGGCAAGTGTTTATAGGATGTAATTAAAGAGACATCCACTTCCAACAATCTACTGTGTGGTTCTACAAAATTAACAACTTCAGATGTTGATTCGAGTTGAATCTTGTAGCTAAAGGCTATCCCGGCAGTTGTTGTTGCATTATAAACACAATGTCCATTGTGATAGTAAGCATGTGCATTTGACCCAAGGGCAGATAGCATACTTTGTTAAAAAGAAGTACAGTATTGGTGATCAGGAATATCTTAAATTGAAGGATATATAGTTATGGGGAATAGGCAAAAGGATTTACTTGATGCAACAAGTATGTATACTCTTGAAAAAGTATAGATGTGTATGATAACTTACTTTCTCTGAGGCATAAGTCTAGGTGGGTTGGAAAGAACATCATGCATTCATTTAAAGAACATGTTGGATGACGTAAAAGTATGCAACCAAACTATTCAGAGGTTCTTTCATAATGACTAATAATCTAGAGGCAAACTTAAATAAAAAGCTATCACACAGTAAAGAAAAAAACGAGAAATGGATAATTTATGAGAGTTTACCTCAACATGAGGTCCTGTTCAGGCCTATTTCACACAAAGTAAGTACATCGGTGTAATTACATCACCTAAGAATGAGAATAAACCTCCCTATCTTCCTCTCACACTACTTATAGTAGGAAATGTACATGTTATTAAGTGATGATGTTAGGGCACCAATGTGATTTGCTAGCTAGCATCTACTCATGATTAAATATATCAAAAAATGGATCATCCCTCCACAAACACTACGACATTTTCTGCATTAATAAAGTACATATCAGGGTCATAGAAGTTGGATCAAGGACTAGATCCTGAATGGAATATGAAAGTAAATGCTTACAAAATGACAATCGTTATGATTCTAAACCAAATGACCACTATCAAGACTTGAACCATAATAGATTCATGCCCGAGTCTCATTTTTATCTGGTTAGTTAGCTTTATAAACTAAGTCTGTGTATGTAGTTTTCGTCAACTAATTCATCAACTAATCACAATAGATTCATGTCCGAGTCTTGTTTAACTAGCAATTGTAAGTTGCAACCAGTTAAACAAATAATATTCATTCAGGCATTTTATCAAACACTTTAGCTGCATATAAAAATACATAATTACAAAATCAAAACAAGGGGAGAAACATCCTGATCACATATTGCGAACTCATAAGCTACAGAACTTAAGAATCAATCCAAAGAGACTATGAGTTATGATCCCTAGATAACTACTTCACAAAAATAATTGGAGATTATATACGTATAATCACAATAACGAGATAAGCAAAAACTACCTAAAGTTCTAAATCGAACTAATCACAAGTCGATCGATTTGTTGCTTGAACAAGAGTGAAACCACTAAATCTAATAGATTTGACGAATCTAGGGTTTCATCATTTATAAGTAAATTCCGAAAATGACGACAGTGAGAGTGACCAATGATGATGGCCGGTGAGTTTGACGGTGGTGGTGGTGGTGGTGGTGGCTGCTGGTGATGTTACAGTTGGCTAGAGAGAGAGAAGGACCGGTGACATATAAAAATAGAGTGGGGATTAGAATGAGGGATTGGATGAGCTTTGGGCACGTGTGAAGTACATTATTTACCTTTACTATTTTTTTTTAAAAAAAGTTAAGCAACCTTTTGCCTACTTTTATCTTCAGCGAGCTTTAGTGAGCAAAGGTTATTAAGATGGTTTTAGTGTCTCTTTCCCTAATTAGTAAGCAAAACGTTTAGTCACTAAATGGTTAATATTTTGTAGTGAACGCCCTGTCCCACATTCCACTACAGCAAATCAACTTCAAACTTTTCAAATTCTTAGAACCGGTAATCAACAGTATGAATAATTGTTCATTAAAAACACTCCTCCTAAGTTTAATAAACGGAAATTCGGCGGACGTCAGGATAGTTAAATAACCTCTTAAAAGACAAAACCTCAAGCTGACTAGAGTTATCTAACAACTCAAGCATACCTAAATCACTAAACGAACAATAAACACATGAAAGTTCCTTCAACTTCTTACATTTTTTAAGAAAAACCAGTCATACCTGATTATTGTATCGTCAGCCATTTTGAGAATCTGTAATTCGTAGGAGGAAGGGAGTGTGTGTGTGTGTGAAGAAGGGGATGAGTAGAAAGCGGGCCAGAATCGTTAAAAAGTGGATACTTTGTTTCAAGTGTTGTTTCTTCCCACTTTGGCCACAAAAGGTTTTTAATAAAAGGTTTATTTTATTTTTTTACTTTGGCCACAAAGGTTTTTAATAAAAGGTTTATTTTATTTTTTTACTTTCGCCACAAGGTTTTTACTAAAAGGTTTATTTATTTGCACTTAGACCTTCTCGTGTGTTGTGAACTCCCTGGATAGGATCGTAACCCTTTCGTGAACAACCCACCTGGAGAAGCTTTTAACCCTTGATTGATCCTTGAATCCGATGAGTGATCTCTTTTCTTAAATGGGGTTCACACTCACACCCATTTAAAATTGTTTATTATTACCTTGGATCAAGTAAGCAAAACCTGTTTAAATATTCAACAGGCCCGGGAATGGACTTATCAAAATGAAACCAGTTATTTGACAAACAAATAAAATCTGAATAGTTGGGGTTAGTTTGTATCAAAAGTTTCATTCTACTTACTAAAAAACGATCATATGAAACAATATTCTTGACTAGCCAACAAATAAACATTAGGAAGAAACCAATAATTACGTTAAAAACAAGAAGGGATAGTGTCATCCGCCTAATTCCTTTGTACTTTTCAAGGGCAAATTTACAATATGTAATCAACGCATAAGCAATTATATGGTCTCTTGTATTTTCTTGTTCATACAACTAATGTAGAGAATTTTGTATAATCGTTGTTTCTATATCAAATGCTCATCCTTCTTTCAATCTGATAATTTCAAACAAACACACAATGTTAGTTGGAACCATTGTTGTCTTAATATAAACTTCATCTCATACAAATTTTGTTGCTCTCATTACGATCCTATAAAACTTCCCCCTGTAACACCTTTTTGAGTTGGATCATACATGCATACATTTGATGGCATCTTCTTCTACTCCGTCTTTTCAAAAGAGCTTTAACTATGGAAGTTTTAAAAGCTACCCACATCTGAAACTTTGAAGACCTGATACTGAGATAACATATTATATAGAAAGTCATTGAGGTGAGTTCTTTGTATTATCTAGTAGTATAGCTGATATTATACACGCTATATTCCATTCTTAACTACTTTGTGAAACTTTTATTCATATATGACATTATTTGTTAAAGTTTGAGACTTTAACATACAGACATGCATAGGTACGTATTTTTGGTGAATGATTGTGTATATGGAAATTTTTAAATAACTGATTAAGAAATTATTAAAATATTTAGGAAATGAATGCTTTATAACCACTACAATGGGTCTTTTTTATATGTATGTTGGGACAAAAAGTTTTTTTGTGACCCTATCTCATTCAAAAGTTTTTCCACACAAAAAGATCACATTCACATTGACCATTGATCCTTACTAGCAACATCATTACAACGTTTTGATAACACTACCTTAATTATTCGTTTCATCCAAGTTTCTTTGTGATCAGCTTACTAATGTACTTTTTTTAGTTATAACTTTAATGGCGTCCACTTCAAGTTCATTGATTCAAAAGAGCTTCAAGTATGATGTCTTCTTGAGCTTTAGAGGCGAAGACACTCGAAAGAACTTTGTTGATCATCTTTATTCCGCTCTTACACAAAAAGGTATAGAAACATACAAGGATGATGCGAAAATCAAGCAAGGTAAAATGATCAGTAATGAGCTTATTAAGGCCATTGAAGACTCAAAATTTTACATTATTGTTTTTTCAAAGAACTATGCTTCTTCATCTTGGTGCTTGGAAGAGCTTGCTAAGATTATGGAATGCCAGAAAGGTTTTGGGCATACCGCATACCCTGTGTTCTACGATGTGGAGCCCACTGAAGTTCGCAAACAAAGTGGATCTGTTGGAGATGCATTTGCAAAACATAAAGAGGATGAAGCTACAAGGAAATGGAGGGAGGCTTTGAAAGCAAAGATCTGATTTGGCTGGCTGGGAGTTGAAAAGCATTGCTAATGGGTGAGTAAATTTCTTCATCATATGTCTAGGCAATATTCTTTGATTTTACTTCTTTTTGATCTAGGATTGAATGATTCCGGTGGGTTCCAATGTATAAATAATTAATCGATTTCAAAGAAACATGTTTCATCTCAAATGGGTCAAATGAACTATTTATATTCTAACACGGTGTATTTTTAATGCATATAACCTTAAAGCAGTTTTTTATTCACAACCTTAAGATTTTTTTTGTAGTGACATATAACCTTAAGTTAGATGTTGAAGGGAAGTGTTTGCAGGTAGACTCAACTTGTTTTCACCCGGAAAAATTTTACCTTATACCCAGCCTATCAGTTATTCATTTACTATCTAACTGATAGCTGATTCTTTGCCATTACTTCATATACAATCTTATTTTATATACATGCATGAAGCTAAATTTATCCAAACTATTGTTCAAGAGATTTCACTAGAGTTACGCTCCATCAATTTCGGCTTGGATGAAAAGTTAGTCGGCATGGAGACTCGAGTAAAGGATGTTGTTTCATCTTTAGAAACCAGTGTTGATGATGTTCGCATGCTAGGGATATGGGGGATGGGAGGTGTGGGGAAGACAACCTTGGCCGAGCTGTTTTGATCATATATCCATTCAGTTCGAAGGTGAAAGCTTTATTGAAAACGTCAGGGAAGTTTCAAAAGCCTCTACGGAGGGTCTAAAGAAGTTGCAGAAACAAGTACTTTCGATGTTTTAAAGGATCAAAACATTGAAGTAACTAGTGTTTTTGGCGGTAAAAGTATGATGCAAAGGAGGATGCGTGGTAGAAAGGTACTTGTTGTTCTTGATGACGTCGATCATAAAGACCAGCTTGAGGCGTTAGCCGGTGACCGTAATTGGTTTAAACCGGGAAGTAGAATTATAATCACAACAAGAGATGAGCAAGTACTGGTAGCCCATCGAGTGAGCTTGATTCATAATGTGACTTTGTTATCTCAAGCGGAAGCGGGTTGCCTCTTCAGTAGGTATGCGTTTGGAAGAGAGAATCCGATTCAAGGGTACGAAGAGTTATCAAGAAAAGTTTTACAATATGCTAATGGTCTTCCTTTAACGATCAAAGTTATGGGTTCATTTCTATGTGGTCGAAGTGAGCATTTTTGGATAGATGCCATAGAACGACTAAAAACAATTTCGTTAAAGGAAACTCTCGAGAAATTGGAATTAAGCTATATCGATCTAGAGGAGGATTACAAGGAAATATTCCTAGATGTTGCATGCATACTAAAAGGTTGGAGCAAATACTTAGCAATTAGAGCGCTTGAAAGCCGTGGATTTCATGCTAAAGTTGGTTTAAGAGTTCTTGAGCAGAAATCTCTTATAACTTATAATGGATTTGGGTTCTTGGTGATGCATGATCATTTAAAAGAAATGGGAAGGAATATTGTTCGTCGATCACACCCCAATGAACCTCAAAGACATAGCCGATTGTGGGTTAAAAAGGAAATCGAGTATATATTGACTAATGACCTGGTAAGAATTAAGTTATGATTTAATAAAACTGAGAGTTAACTACAATTTTTTTCCTTGTGGTTTGCTAGATATTTCATTTTTGGTCCAATAGTTTAAAAAGTTTTGGGTTTGGTCTAAAATGAAACATCCGTCAAGGGTTTGGTCCAAATTTCCTAACTCTGTTAGTTTGACTATATTTGACCGCTTAATAAAAGGATATTATTGTATTTTTAAGTATTATATAAAACAAAATAATAAGTAACCGTCACTTTTCTTATAAAAAACACATAACAAGTTTTCCCCAAATTCACTTTCTCTCTCTAATAATCATTCAAAACACATAACAAGTTTCAATGACTTTGGGCGTTTTGAAATTTAGGTTTCCAACAAAAATTAAGGGTTTTTATTTTTTTGATTTCAGGGTACCCAAGCAACTAAATGTCTATACTTAAAGTCATGGCATTTGAGTGCTGAAATTGCATTAAAAGGTCTAGCAAAAATGAAGGATCTTAGATTTATTCACATAATTCTCCTCAAGGATTGTTTAAAGAGCAATATTGTTGAATTTGATAAAGTTATCGAATACCTTCCAAATTCCTTACGATATATTAAATGGGATGGATTTCCTTTTTCGAGTTTACCGAATACATTTCAAGGAAAAAATCTCGTTGAACTTGAATTGTATAAAAGCAATATTGTTCAACTTTGGGAAGATGGAGAAGAAAAGGTAGAATAATGGTTAATTTGTTGTTTTTCATGATTCATTATGATCCTATATATCTATTGGTTTGTCATTGCACCATCATCAATTGTTTTTTTTTTTTTTTTTTTTTGTACTTATGTTAGGTTCTTCATAAGCTAAGGTTCCTCGCTATCAGGTATTCAAAATTGAGGACCTTTGACCTTAGGTTGGCTCCAAATCTTGAGCAGTTGACTATTTATGATTGTCAGGATTTAGTAGAGCTTCATATGCTTGCTGATCATGATTCAAAACTCAAATATCTCACCCTCATTGTTTCAAAGTTGACAAACCTTCACCTCGGGAGTACTCCGAATCTTGAGACGCTAACACTCTATGGCTGTAATGATTTGGTAGAACTTCAAATGCCCGTTGAAAATCTAAAGCTCGAAGAGCTCAACCTCAGTCATTCAAAGTTGAGGACCCTTGACCTTGGGCTGACTCCAAATCTCAAAAGGTTATATCTTAAAAATTGTTATGATTTGGTGGAAATTAATGCTCCCATTGGATGTCTGGAAAACCTTAAATTCTTAGACTTAAGTGGTTGTGGGAGGTTTAATTCCTTTGTGTTTAACAAATGGCATCAACCAGCTGAGGCTGGTTCTTTATCTGAGTTACATCTGATTGCAGAACCCACACATGTTTGCCAATTACACTCCGACAATGATTCTCCAAAGTTTCGGTTTGAATGTTATTATAAAGAAAATAAAGCTTCATCGTTTGGAAATCTTGAAAGGCTAATTTCTCTAGGTCTTTGTGCTTGTACGAACCTTGAGAGTTTTTCAAGAAGCATTTGTGGATTACAATGTTTAACGAAGCTTACACTTGAAGGCAGTATTACAGAAGCACCCCGGGACCTTGACCAGTTAGAATGCCTAGAAGAGCTAATTTTTTCATCTACAAAAATTATAAACCTTCCTGATAGCATTTGTAAGATGAAACATCTCAAATATCTCGAACTTAAATCGTGTTTGCTTCTCAAGAAGCTACCTGATGATCTTGGCCAAATAGAATCTCTAGAGACACTTACCATAACGGAGTGTAATCTTTTACAAGATATTCCAAACAACATGGGTAAGATAAAATGTGTTATATCACCAAAGGTCTACAAGCGCTATACTCATGGGAAATACAAGCAGCGGCCCATAAATGAGGCAGTTGATAGACCCACCGGAGCCAATACGTAAATAACATGTACGTTCTTTGTCTCCGTTTTTGTATTGATCGCCTTACATGACAACAACTATTGTGTCTGTTTTATATATGTTTTTACTTTCGATCCTGTCATTTGTTCCATTCAAACGCTATCTAACTTGATGTAATTGTTTACGTTTTTTTTCTTTCACCAGGCATTGTTGATTGTTTTCATGTGCTTATACCCTGCACCCCGTTACTTAAATGAAGCAAAGGATCATTGTTGATTATTTTCAAGTGTTTTCGCTCAATCTGTTTTCGTCATTGATGATTTTTGCGGTTCTTGATAATCACTTATATTCATTGCATGAAGATAAATTACCAAAACCTTTTACATCAATTATTCAGTTTATTACAACGTGTGTCAGGTAATGTATTCATGATTAACATTACATTATTGTAATTTATATCTGAAAGGCATTGTGTAACATATCACATCCACGATTTTAGTTTTCATTTGATACTTTTATATTCATATTAAGAAGTCATGTTGTTCACTAAATCTTTGTTATTCAAAGATTTAGATTAATATTATAATAAAAATATTACTTATGCAACATAACTAATGTATCAAGTGTTTAGGAAAACTTTAAGAATATTTTCCTCACACGTTTATTAGCACGGGTCAAGTCGAAATATCTCGAAAAGTATTACAAAAGCAAAAAATGTTAAGGTTGTCATTTGTTATGAAGCTGGTAATATTTCAAAAAATACTACACACGTTGTCTACAAATAAGTACCTTAACTAATGTGTATTATCAATGTTCAAAAGTTGTCTACAAATAAGTGCTTCATGTGTATTATCAATGTTTAACAAGTATGTACAACTATATAAATGACATACTTTATATCATTTTTAACTTTACATATGCTTTTATCAATAATTTTTTTTTTTCAGTTTGACTTTTTATTGGTGTTCACGGAATAAACATGGACTACTCAAGTGTTTGACGTTGACTACATACATTTGTTCTTCAAGACTATATACCAGTTAGAGAAGACGATGCATGAGAGTTTATTATTTTAATAGTTGCAAACAAAATTGTTTATCGAATCATTGACTTATTGCTAATTATTCCTTTTAAAACATAATGCAATATGTTTACGTTCGTTGTTGTTTCTTACTTTATCACACACGTAACTCTTTAATAAATAATAACTTTCAAAATCCCGTGATTCCACGGGTCTATAAGCTAGTTTTCTATATACGTCCAAACATTTAGCGTATATATGTTCTGTTTTACGTACAATTATGACACGAGGCACATATATGAGTTGTTACACATGTATCCTTTTCAGTTTGTTAATGTGTTGAACTTTTCAAAAGAAGTTGTAAGATAAGTTCAACTTTCACTTTGATCAGTAGTTTCTATTATCATCATTGTGCAATTATGTTCAAGTGATTAAGTCTTTGAGTTGTTATAAGCATTTAATACAACTATATTCAACGGTTGAGTCTTTAACTCTTTAAGTCCCTTTGAAGAATAAACATGTAGATTTTGCAACCCTCACAATTTAACTACGTAGCATGCATGCATGGGAGTATGGGTATGTTTGGCCCAATGGGTTGGGGCTGGGACATGGGAGTTTATTATAAGCCGAAGTTGAAATTTGTATTTTTGTAGACTTGTTTGACAAATGGGCCGAGGCCGGAGCTTATTAATGCAAATTTATTAAAAATGTTATAATTAAATGAGTTTTATTGTATTTGTTAGATATTTTTATGGGTAAATATGTAATTTATGGTTCATAATCCTCGGGCTAAATTTTTTAGCCGATTTTATGGGGGTAAAGTTTTAAGCCCATTTTAGGGGCTTATGATTTCATAAGCTCGCATGACAAACGAGACTTATTTTATAAGCCGGCTTATTTTAGAACCCCAAGCCCCATAAACCCCTCCCCAAACACACCCTATGAGTCACAATTTGTCCTACAAAAAGTTAAGATGAAAGATAGTCGGCAAAAAGTATTCATAGTACTGTAACTTTATACTTTGCAACTCCAAAAGGTATAGATTAACTAGTGAGCGCTTTCAATGAAATAGCTCTTGAATTTGATACCAATCTTTTTTATTTATCCTAAACAATTGAGGGTCAAATTGAATCTTAAATTAAAGTTACTTGTGAGTTTGACATATAATGACAATAGTTAAAACATACACCAAAAATAAATTTAAAAAGTAACATGTTTCTATAAATATGTCTTTTGTGCTCTAATTTCTATATAACTTGTAATTTGTAAATGTCGATATTTGGTTATAGTTTGTATATCGTCTTTTAGTAGTAATTATTAATCCATCCACGAGTTTGACATGGGAGTACCGTATATTGTCCTTATTTATAGTTTAGCCTTATCAACACAAGATCATGCGTAATTTGACCCACGTCGACAAAAGCCAATGGAGAAGAACGACTATGGAATGTGAACCAAAGTCGAACTTTATTAGGAAGAAATTTGAACCATGTGTATGAAAAACACAAGGTATGTCGAATTTGAATAACATGATTAGTCCAAAATTGATTAGATTTACGTAAAAAGTCTGCTGATCACCTTTTTTTGGTATTAAATGTTAAAATTTTCACCTAAAGGTCCCGATAATGATTGATTATGATCTATGAGGAGGATTTGTTTCTATGTCTTTAGGGTGAAAAAGAGGAATAAGTTTTGTATCTTCTTACGTGTATATGGCAAAAGCAAAAATGTACATAGATCATATCTCCCTCTTTGCCTTGTTTTCACCACAATTGTCCACCTTTTGATCGAGTATCGTTGCTATAACTACCTTCAAGAGACCTGTTTTCGGAGACGCTAGTGATCGGATATGATCATCGTTGACCAGTTGAACGGTTTCTTTATTTCTTAAGTGTATTTTTATACGGCATTATGAATGAATCGATATGCACGTTGATGTTTTTGAATTAAGTTCACGAAATCGCACTATGATATATCCTTTTGTTTAAATTCCACATTAGAACTTGCAAACAGTGCAGATCACCGAAGTCTTCAAGTCCCTTTGAAGAATACACGCATATGCATTTTCAACCCTCACAATTTGACTAGCATGCATGAATGGGAGTATGAGTCACTGAAAATGGGAGCGAAGGTTTAAAGTAATGGGTCCATTTTCTTTTCTTATATTGTCTTAAAAAAGTTAACATGAAAGATAGTCGGCAAAAAGCGTTTATAAGTATCCTTATCTATAGGTTTATCTAAAGGTACAATGTAATTATCATACTACTGTAAATTTACATACGTTGAACTTTGAGTACGTGAAAGCAATATATATTACTTTTAAACCCCAAAAGTTAGTCATTTTGTTATATAACTAGACGAGTATCCGTGCATAGCAACGGAATTTATAGCGGCAGATAGTTGTAGGGATAAAAAAAATCTACAGGTAATAAACGAAAAATAATAGAAGTGTGAGGATTTGGGGATTAAACATAATATTTTGAAACCCGTTTTGACACGGGCGGTTCAACCGGTTGAACCGTTCCGGTCGATAAGACGGGTCAAATTAATCCGGTCAACCCGCCGGGTTGGGTCGAAAAAATTGGTCAAATTAAACCGGGTCAACCCACCGGGTTTGAAGCGACCCGGATCAACCCGGTTTTTTATGTGTATTAATAGTGTGTTGATAGTTTCTAACTTTGCACATGCTTTCCGAAAATAACGTAAGGACTTCCTAAAATATTTTAAGTTTGACCAAATTAAGTTTTTTCACTTTTCAAGATTGATTATTTATCCATTATAGATACTAAGATGAGTGGTCAGTTTTTGACTTTCTCTCAAGTTTGACTGTTTGAAATACAAGTTCTTCAATTTCATTTTTATTCATCATGCAAAAATCATCTCTTATGTCGAATCAATACGAGCATCAAGAAAAATATATATGTGAGCTCGATCAAGCTTTACAGCATGTGAATGAACTCATTATGATCCGTGATTATATGCATGATTCATGATTGAAAACATATTCGTCTTGTCTTTTCTAGATTATTTATGTTGCTAAAAATTGTAATCAACCAAATTTAATAAAATGAAAAGTTAATAATTATACAAACTTACTATTAGATTAAAGGTTCCCGTTCAATAATTAGTAATTTTATAGCGTGCGCATGATGAAAATGCTTGTAGTTTTGTTTTGTTTTATCTCTCTAGTTGCTTGCTAGTTTATTTTAATAAAAATGTCATAAAAAAAGTGCATGACCAAAAGAATTTCAAATTTTATTGACGTCATTCGCATTGCATTATATTCAGAATCACATCTTCTTTTCTTTCAACAAAAAGAAAAGAAAAGGAAAAACATATGTTCTTCGGTCGACCATTTTTAGTCTACAAATCATATGTAAGTTTGATTTCTATAAACTCCAAAACTGTCTTACAAGATGACACATAATTTGACGTGTTGCCCGGTATGCACTTTGGCGAGCCATCGGTTCAAGATGGGTGCGTTTGGCGTGTTATTGCCAACCCCGGCTGTAAGGGTGTGCAGCAGGGGCGACTGCACATGGCCCATGAAATATAAGGGCCTCCATTTTATACCATACCTACTTGTATACACATAATTTTATACGGTAAAATACAAATATTTATCACTTTAATGGTTTAATGCTTTACTGAATGAATGTTATATAGACTCACGTGGTCAGCCATCATTCAATATACGTTTTTCTTTTGCTATTTTTTTCAAGTAGCATTGGATTTTAGTTACCAAGCATGAGAAAACAGATAAATCACTTTGACAATTATCGCTTAAGTCATTTGATTATTTTATTTGTTCAATAACTCTTTATGTCTTACTTTATTATTATTATTATTATTATTATTATTATTATTATTATTATTATTATAAATTTGTTTGAAATAATTGGGACATAAGTTTTAATCCGAATAAAAATAAGCAAACAAATAAACAATTATTAGAGTAACTTATGCTTCTTGTTTCTTAAAAAAATCCGATTTTGGCCACAACTTTTTTTTTTTTAACCATAGTTTTCGATCTTTTGGCTTGACTAATTTACGAGGTTTGAACCTATCGCCACACATATTCAAACCGGGTAAAGCCCTCCCTTCTCAGGAGGTTGACATGGCCACTTGAGGTTTATTTGCACCAAGTTGAATTGGATATCTTGGTTGAAAGACCCGAATCTTTCTTTCTTGTAATCTTTTTTCTAGCTTCTCGCTAGTGTTCTATATATTTGCCGTTCAAAAAAAAAAAAAAAAAAAAAAATTGCGGCACAAGGCCACCAAAACTCATGAGACAGCTCTGGTTATTGCACACGATACCATGTGCTCTAATGACAACTTAAAGTAAACATACACCAAAAATAGAAATAAAAAAGTAACATGTTTCTACAATGGGGAAATGATGCATACTTTATAAAGTAGGAAAGTTGCCTACTTTCCTTTGTAAAAAATTTAAAATATTTACAATTAAGCCCCTTCATTATATCACAAATACATGTTTTCCCCCTTCCTTTACAAAGGAAAGTAGGTAACTTTCCGACTTTATAAAGTAGGCATCATTTCCCCTTCTACAATATGCCATCTGTGCTCTAATTTCGAAATAGCTTGCAAGTCTTTTTTAAATTCAACTTAGTAACTTGGATGCAAAATTGTAGTCTTTTCAGTTTGTAATTCTTTTTTCTAGCTCTTTGTTAGTTTTTTAATAAAATCGCTGTTCAGAGAATAAAAAGAAAAAAAAGAGAAAAAAAAAAAAACTAGCCTTGTAATTTATAAATGTAACATGTCTCTTAGTAGTACTTATTAATCCATCCACGAGTTTGTCATGGGACCATATATTGTCCTTATTTATAGTTTAGCCTTATCGAGTTATCGACACAATATCATGCATGCATAAATTGACCACGTCGAAAAAAAGCTAATGGAAAAGAACGACTATAAAATGTGTGAACCAAACTCGAACTTTATTAGGAAGAAATTTGAACCATAAGTATGAAAAAGGGTATATGTCGAATTTAATAAGCTGATTGGTCCAAAAAAGGGTATATGTCGAATTTGAATAAGCTGATTTGTCAAAAAAGGGTATATGTCGATATATAGTTTGTATATCGTCTCTTAGAAATTTGAATTTATGTAAAAGTCTGTGAACCACTTTTTTTCAATTGAAAATTAAACTTTTTACCTAAAGTTCCGGATAATGATTGATTATGATATTTAGGGAGAAAAAGTTTGTATCTTCTAGTCGCGTGTATGTGGCAAAAGCAAAAATGTACATAGAGCGATCATATATATCTAGATGTATCTACACTTTAAAATACGTACGTACTCACACAACAACCATGAACCATATATATGCATGGCTACATTAACATGGTAGATGTTTAAATAAATAATTATGCATATTTAGAACGGTATTTTTCTTGTTTAAAAAAAAGGACGGTATGTTACACAAAATCTTAATCCCCCTCTTTGCCTTCTTTTCACCGTGATTGTCCACCAGATGTGCATGCCTCTATATATATCAAGCTATTAGCTATCGGCAAGACGGCAAGCTACTCGGATCAACTGAAAAAATATTTGATATAAAATTCGATTATTTGATACTTGGCTTCACGAGCTGTACCGAGTGTGTCATTGTACTTCCTCATCCTTTGTGTATACGTATACAGTTGCATAATTAAACGATATGTGTGCTCTTCTATGCTACTATACAAGGTTGCAACTTTGATGAGCTGTGTGTGCTCTTCTATAAGGTTGCAACTTTGGCTCTTAACGCGTGACACATCTTTATTTTGGGATGAGATATGATCCTTCCAGTTCTTGTAAAGTGGTAACAAGAGTTGCTGTGAAGGAACATGCATAGTATATTCTGAACGTTAACGATGATAATTAATCTTCTCTGCATAACCAAAGAAGGTGCTTGGATGAAAGAATCGTATATGTGCGAGTTGGGTTATTGGGGTGTGGTTTCTTTTCTCTTCGCTTTTATGCGATGAGATTAATAGAATCAGACTTAGCGGTGAAGATGGTTGAGAAGGAGTTGGGAGGAGAAGAGCATGTTGACTTTGTTGGCACGAGTATAGGACCATCGTTGGCTGTTTTAGGTCGGTCCTAATATCTCATTGCTTAACTAAAAATAAAATATAACCTGAATAAAAGGTCAATCCTGAGCTCCCGTTGTTGTTTTTGTATTTAATAAACCCGATAAGCGTCTCTCCTTGTGTTTTATGTTTGTCTTAACATTCGTAAATCAAAAAGATCATGCCACTCTCTACCCATCTCTATGTGCTTATAATAAGCAAACCAAGCTAGGTTCTTTCAATATATGATAAATGTAACCTTAGAGTGCCCTTTGTAAGATGATAATAATTGAGAGAATGTTTATTGATTGTGTTCAGTACATGATATCCGAATATATGGTGCTACAAAAGTCTTTGAGTGGACTACAACTCATAAAGATATTATGAGTGGACAACAGCTAATATACTGTCTAACACTCCCCCGCAGTTCGAGCAGCGAAATCGCGAAAGCTCAAACTGGACATAAATAAAGAAACAACAATAAAACACATCACATGCTTTTTCTAACACAAATATCACTACATAGTTGCTTTTCAAATATGCTTTTCATCACATGCTCTCCTGCTTTTGTCAAGCCAACCCACCATTTACTTTTACCCATAATTATAATAATATATCTCTTTCTTTTGCATTTCACAAACACAGCCATCATCGGCTCCACAACCTCCTACACATACAACCAACCCCACGAGATGAAGGTAACAGAAGAAAAAGGAAATATAAGCGTGGTGACTGGTTATCATTGAACCAACGGTCGACCACTAAAAGGAAATAGGTGGCGACTGGTTATCATTGAACCAACGGTCGATCACATTAAAAAAAAAAGAACAGGTGTTGATAGCAGTAGGGAGGGTAAGGGACACTCTTGTTTGATCAGGTTTGTGATTCGGATATAAGTGAAGAGGAGGACACTGTTTGAAGAATCATATATCTAAGAAAATAACATGTTATTTGAAAATGAAAATGACAGCGATTAATGTTTAAAAAGAGCCATCCGAACCTCCGGCTGTGTAGCCGGCGGCCGGAGGCAGCGAAAGCAATGTTGTTTAAGGTTTTGAGTTAGGTACGCTCTGATACCATGTAAGATGATAATTATTGAGAGAATGTTTATTGATTGTGTTCAGTACATGATATCCGAATATATGGTGCTACAAAAGTCTTTGAGTGGACTACAACTCATATACAACTCATAAAGATATTATGAGTGGACAACAGCTAATATACTGTCTAACACCCTTAAGAGAACAATAGCATATGAATGAAATTTAGAACGTTGTGAAAATACTTAGAGTGCCCTTAAGACAACAGAGCTTATAAGGAAAATCTATTTGTATAATACGCCTACTTCAAGTTCAAAGTGGATGATTTAGATCTATTTTACATCAAGTGAAAACTATTTTCTAGGAGATAGCCCATAAGTAATTCAGTTTTGGTTGACCACATTACTTTCTACTCTCACGTCCAAGTGTATTTCATTTCTTTTCAATCTCAAAAAGAGAAGAAAGTATGAACACCACCAGTCAACGTTTTATGAAAAGCTTATGTGATATAAATATAATAATTTACATCGACATCGCAAAATTATGAGTGAGTGGATGAGTGAACTCATTTAGTATGAATTCCATTTAGTTGAGATTCGAGTCCCAAAATGAAACAACACAATGATACAGCTGGTGTCAAGTCCTTGTACGCTGTCATCTTCCGCAATTTTATGATAAAAGTACAAACATTTTAGACTCTAGTATCATAACAGTATCACTTACGTGGTCAATGGTGACATGGTTTTAGTTATAAGCAAAGCGCTTGTGCTAGCTGAGTTTTATCATGTCAAAACTGTTTTCCAAATTGTACATTCTACATTTTGTTGCCGAACCATGGAAATACACAATATGACTACTCAATGGCTTTCATAAATATAAACAGTTCACGCTCTGATAATTTCTTATCACTGATGTTTGTCGATACAGTTCCCTGTAAATCTCAGGACATTTGACGAAAGCCAATAGTTTGACTCAAAAGTTAGATAATTTATCATGTTTAAAGATTTCAACCAAATATAGAGATTTTTTTATGTAAATCAAAAGTTTATTACGATCTTAAATCACTTAGAACAGTTTATTAAGTTTAAATGTTTAATAATAAAATTCTGACCTTTTTCATCAAGAACACAGTTTGACTTCAGAAGTCAACTGTGTTTGTTGAGCTCCATTAATTAAACTAAGTTCAAATTCTCAATTGATTTAAAGTACCACCGAAAAACACTTTTAAACACTTCTTAAATCTTTACAAGCAATAATACTTTTGGAGTGTACCAGAAAATAGTATCTATAACCAAAACAGGTTCAGCGAAATTCACTTAATAATCACCAATCAGCAATGATCCTTGTCTTTCATACTGTGACGGGATGCGGAGTCTAAGCACATGTAAACAATCAAAAATGCCTGAGGAAAAAAATTATAAACAAATTATTTCCACCTGAAAAAAAAAAAAAAAAAAAAAAAAAAAAAAAAAAAAAAAAAAAAAAACAAAGATTGAATGTTAAAAATAAACTGTAACATGAAAAACAAAAAAAAATGTTAAACAAATTTTATATTCATTTCATCCCTACTTTAGCAAACGAAAAACAAACTGGCCATTCATGTTTATAATTAATCAAGTCCCATTAATGAGCATAAACATAATTAACATGATATAGATTACAATGCATGAATAAGAAGTCGCATTTTGGATCAGCAAAGTCATGTCAGGTTTCAACTAGAGTAAAGCTGGAAGTCTGGAACGAGGCTTAAATGTCAACAAGAACAACAAAAATTGCACAATGTGATTGACAAAACAGCACAAATAAACGGCTACAATCATTTGTTCCAGACTATTTCACTATGTGCCTAGAAAGAAGTTCGATATAATGTAACGAAGAAGTGTTTCAGCACCAAAGCTTGGGGCCATGTCCTGTACCGTATCATCTTCCGCAATTTTATGATAAAAATACAAACCTTTTAGACTCTATAGTATCATATTCAAATCACAACATATCACCTACGTAGTCAATGGTGACATGTTTATTTGTTTTAGTTATAAGCAACATTTTATGTTAGCTCAGTTTTACCATGTCAAAATTGTTTTCCAAATTTTACATTCTACATTTTGTAGCCCAACCATGGAAACACAATATGACTACTCAATGGCTTTCAAAAACATAAAGGGTTCAAGCCCTGATAATTTCTTATCACTCAAATATGTTTGTCAGTTCAATTTCATAAAAATCTCAGCGAAATTTGATGAAAGCCAACAGTTGACTAAAAAGTCAAATTCTTATATGTTTAATGATATCAACCAAATGTAGAGCTTATTTATGTGAATCAAAACTTGTATATGATCATACATAACTTATAACACTTTCTTAGGTTTATTATTTACATGATCATCTACAGCCTCATGTAAAATTCTGGCCATTTTTATCAAGAACAAAGATGGACTTTCTAAGAAGTCAACTGTGTTTATTGAACTCCATGAATTAACTTATCTATCTTCAAATTCTACTACTACGTATGATTTTACAGTAATTAGTACAAAATCCAAGATGGGGATTATAAATTTATAATGTTATCTAACAGTGTTATAAAAAGTAAGTACTAATTTAGAAATATTGAAAGATAAAAGAAATCACAATCTAACAGTGTTATAAAAAGTATTTACAAACAATTTGAAACACAATTTTGATGTTCATGCTTTACTCCCTAATAACCTGAACAACATGTTAATTTTGTAAGTGTTTGGGTAATTCAAATCTTTCCCCAGAAGCAACAAAGCTACATTTGCAAATAAAAAACCGATTTTCATGAAAAGAAATATCGCAAAAAAATAGAAGTACCTAGCTGGTGTAAGGTATCATCAAGCACCTAACCAAAGGTGAACAATACCCTTTGTCAATTTAATAACTAATTTGCTTACAACTAACCAATCTTTTTTTCATATCTGCAAAATGGATCAATTTTGTATGCATGAGTTCTCTCAAAAATATTAAAAAAAAAATCTGTTATATTTCAATATTCTCACTTAAAAGTGAAAATTGTGCATTTGCACCCACGTTTCCTATACTACCAACATAAATATAACCATCAAAGTTTACGATTCTCGCTTGTCTCAGCCCAATTTTAAAAACCATAATTACAGAAAAATATATGTAAACAGTTTAATAATCATATATATCAAAATGGTTATTGTAATTTAAACCAAATGAATACAATTAGACATATGAATCATAGGTAAATGCCTACTGTATCGTTTTTATACTCGTACTTTTCAAGGTTTTTTTAATTGTAGTACCGTGGAGAAAAAGTTTGAAATATTGGAAAGGAAGATTTGATTATGCCATTGAATGAGTCGGTTACAATCAATAGTGGAGTTAGATACGTGAGAAAAGAATAAGGTAAATGCTACTGTATTTTTTAAGTGAGTATGTGATAAAAAGAGTTGATTAGGTAACAGACAATAATTAATGTTATATTAATGTTATATAAGTGATAAAAAGTTTGCAATATATTTGATTTAGTTTTGACAATATTTAAGAGTCGGTTACAAAATGGAGTGTTGCTTGTTTATGCCATTGAATGAGTTAACAAAATTAAGTGTATTGGAGAACGAATTAAACACATAAAATGAGCATAAAGGGAGTGTGCAATGGTATATTGTACGCATTAAATGACTGACCAATCACAATCAAGACACATGAGCGTATTATTGCATTAGGTGCTTCATCGAGTTGTAACATGTAGTTGTTTATTATATAGTATAAACTAGCTTACAGACCTGTGGAATCACGGGATTTTTTAAAGTTATTATTTATTAAAGAGTTACGTGTGTGATAAAGTAAGAAACAACAACGAACGTAAACATATTGCATTATTTTTTAAAAGGAATAATTAGCAATAAGTCAGTGATTCGATAAACAATTGAGTTTGCAACTATTAAAATAATAAACGCTCATGCATCGTCTTCTCTAACTGGTATATAGTCTTGAAGAACAAATGTATGTAGTCAACGTCAAACACTTGAGTAGTCCATGTTTATTCCGTGAACACCAATAAAAAGTCAAACTGAAAAAAATTTATTGATAAAAGCATATGTAAAGTTAAAAATGATATAAAGTATGTCATTTATATAGTTGTACATACTTGTTAAACATTTATAATACACATGAAATACTTATTTGTAGACAACTTTTGAACATTGATAATACACATTAGTTAAGGTACTTGTAGACAACGTGTGTAGTATTTTTTGAAATATTACCAGCTTCATAACAAATGACAACCTTAACATTTTTTGCTTTTGTAATACTTTTCGAGATATTTCGACTTGACCCGTGCTAATAAACGTGTGAGGAAAATATTCTTAAAGTTTTCCTAAACACTTGATACATTAGTTATGTTGCATAAGTAATATTTTTATTATAATATTAATCTAAATCTTTGAATAACAAAGATTTAATTTAGTGAACAACATGACTTCTTAATATGAATATAAAAGTATCAAATGAAAACTAAAATCGTGCATGTGATATGTTACACAATGCATTTCAGATATAAATTACAATAATGTAATGTTAATCATGAATACATTACCTGACACACGTTGTAATAAACTGAATAATTGAGGTAAAAGGTTTTGGTAATTTATCTTCATGCAATGAATATAAGTGATTATCAAGAACCGCAAATATTTTCTGGTTCCATAGCTACCGAGGTATTGGGTTAGTAGAACTTGAGCCATAGGATATTGATCGTAGTGGGGGTTTCAAAAATACTCTCGGCTCTGTGGTGGAGACAACCTTCCAAATAGTCATAAAATGGATGGTCCAATTTTGATGTTCATGCTTTACTCCCTAATAACCTGAACAACATGTTAATTTTGTAAGTGTTTGGGTAATTCAAATCTTTCCCCAGAAGCAACAAAGCTACATTTGCAAATAAAAAACCGATTTTCATGAAAAGAAATATCGCAAAAAAATAGAAGTACCTAGCTGGTGTAAGGTATCATCAAGCACCTAACCAAAGGTGAACAATACCCTTTGTCAATTTGATAACTAATTTGCTTACAACTAACCAATCTTTTTTTCATATCTGCAAAATGGATCAATTTTGTATGCATGAGTTCTCTCAAAAATATTAAAAAAATCATATATTTCAATATTCTCACTTAAAAGTGAAAATTGTGCATTTGCACCCACGTTTCCTATACTACCAACATAAATAGAACCATCAAAGTTTACGATTCTCGCTTGTCTCGGCCCAATTTTAAAAACCATAGTTACAGAAAAATATATGTAAACAGTTTAATAATCATATATATCAAAATGGTTATTGTAATTTAAACCAACTGAATACAATTAGACATATGAATCATAGGTAAATGCCTATTGTATCGTTTTTATACTCGTACTTTTCAAGGTTTTTTTAATTGTAGTACCGTGGAGAAAAAGTTTGAAATATTGGAAAGGAAGATTTGATTATGCCATTGAATGAGTCGGTTACAATCAATAGTGGAGTTAGATACGTGAGAAAAGAATAAGGTAAATGCTACTGTATTTTTTAAGTGAGTATGTGAGAAAAAGAGTTGATTAGGTAACCGACAATAATTAATGTTATATTAATGTTATATACGTGATAAAAAGTTTGCAATATATTTGATTTAGTTTTGACAATATTTAAGAGTCGGTTACAAAATGGAGTGTTGCTTGTTTATGCCATTGAATGAGTTAACAAAATTAAGTGTATTGGAGAACGAATTAAACACATAAAATGAGCATAAAGGGAGTGTCCAATGGTATATTGTACGCATTAAATGACTGACGAATCACAATCAACACACATCAGCGTATTATTGCATTAGGTGCTTCATCGAGTTGTAATATGTAGTTGTTTATTATGAGTCTTGATTGGGAGGACTACATAATATGCCTAATTGTAGGCCTAATAATATGGTAGAGACATTTGTCATCATTTTATAAGCTCATTTCATCTTTGATGTAATTCCTACTTTGCCCTTATATTAATTTTCTAATTAGTTATTGTTCATTCATCACTCTCATTTTTTATACATATGTTGTCTTCATTTTTTTATTTTGCATCTCTTTTAGCGTACTGCACATTTGTGATAATATATGATTTTTATTACTCATTAACAATAGAATCGAACAAGTCATATTCATTAAATAATCCATCCATATTGTTTCAATACAACAACTTACATATAGATTCAACAAAAAATTTAGTTATGCTTTTAATTTTGGACGAACAGAACATAACAAAACATGACTATGCCAAGTTGACAACACCTACACCATACTTGCATCAAAATCCCTCAACAAAGAACAATGTTACCAGCACTTAAACGTATAAACCTTCTAGCCTGCATTTTCTTTTCTCTTGTTCGTGCCATTGTTCTTGCTCTTGTTCTTCTTTTTCATAACTATATCAACTTTGGGTTCCTTTCTCTTGAATGGTGGGCGACCTCGGCCACGTACTTTTAAAGGTGATAACAACCTTACAGTTGAGTCCGAATTTTGATCAACACTACTACTAACTCCCCAACTCGAATCATTATTTAACTTTTCTTTTGCCATGGTTATGGATTCCATCAAATACTCATACTTTTCTCGAGAATTAGCAAAATGAGCAGCTTCATAAAATTTTGTACACAAGTCGTCAAATTGTTTAGTTTGCTCCCCGCTCCTCAAGTCGTCGTAGCAATTAATCACATAGGAATGTCGATGCTTCACATCTTTTCTCCATCGAGTCAAAATATAACGTGAAGGTATTTCTTTAACATCCTTCTCAATCAAGATTTTCACCATATGCCTGCAAACAATTCCACGAAACTCAAACAAATGACAAGAGCATTTGATATCACATCCATCCTCGTTATAACTAACGGTGTATATAACTCTCTTTTTGAAAACCCCATGTTTCACTTGCATGATATCCGTCACATGATATATGGATAGTGTACCACTTGCTTCGAACAATGAATAGTTACAGAGTATCATACCACGCAACTCATCTTGAAACAACTTAAACATTGCATTGGTGTAAGACTCATGAAATTGTCTTTCAAAGTGAAATTGTGTTATGAGGTTATATGAAGAATTGAGTGAATCAAAATCGGCCTTGTTTTCTTTTTCAATCTTGCTCTTCAATGCATTGTCATATTGTTCAACAAACTGTCGTAAGGATGTTTTTGAATGAACATACCCATCAAAAAAAGAATTCATGCTTTCGCTCCTTTGTGTTGTCGACATTCCTGCCCAAAATAGTACTTTTACATACACCGGAACCCAACTCATTCGATCATCAAACAAGGAGCATAACCATTCGTTCTTTTCAAGACAATAATCTTCGATCATTTTAGACCAACCGTCTTCAAAGTCTTGAGGATATATAGACTCGTAAACAAGGGTTTTTAAGGTTTTTTTTATAGCCTTATATTGACTAAATCCACCAAATTTTTAAGGGATCTTTTTCATTATATGCCAAAGACAAAGACGATGATAAGATTCAGGAAATACCGTTGCCACTGCTGCCCGCATTGCTTGACATTGGTCTGTTATTATAGCTTTCGGAGAACGGCCGCCCATACACTGCTGCCGGCTTTTGGAGTCTCTTGGAAAATATCGATTACATTATGGTCCTCAAAAAATTCTGCATCTTGAGGGTTGAGACTTGTACCATCTTGTTCTATCTCCTGAGACTCCATACACAATTCCGACATCTTAAAAATAAGAAAACAACGTATTTTAAATAAACTATCACAAATTATTACTATTCTAATATAGTTGATAAAAAAATGCTCAAAACAATTAGATATAAACAAACATGATTCTATCATTAAACTCTTTTATATTGCCACGTATGACCAAATCGTTAGTCATTAAACAACAATGTCAGGGCAATATAAATAACATTAGATATTTCAAGCGAGTCTAAACATTGGATATTTCAAGATAGTCAAGAAAAAGATGTGAAGAAAAGATAGAATGAAGCATCGACAAATGATGTGAAGCATCGACATTCACAAATGAAAAAAAATTAAGAAAGACAAGGTTATTTCAAAAGATAGAATGATACCTCACAAATGAAATGAGAAGCCGGTACGCATCAATGAAGAAGCCTTGTGAGAACGAGATTCATTGAAGGTGAACAAATATTAACCAAGCAAATGAAGATAAGAAGAAAAGATAAGATAGAAACAAAAGTATTAAAATATTTGTTAAGGGTATATTTGGAATATCAATAAATAATGGCTGGACTCACAAGATAAGGGCAAGTGTCATCATCATAGTGTTAGGCCAAAATTTAGGCATGCCATTTAGTCCTCTATATCATTTTCCGTTTATTATATAGTATATATTTCACTAAGGGTGTGTTTGGTATGTGGTGTCGGAATCAAGTTATGCCTATCATAGTTATTGTTATTGTTTGGTTGATAAATGTTTGATGATTATTAGATAATGAAACTCGTAGAATCATAGTAGGGAGAGAAGCATGATTTCATTAAAGTGTGGGCAATATATTTTGTCCTTGTTTCTGGTCCCTCTTTTTCTACCTCACGTTCTTTCAAATTTTTAAGTTAAACCTTAGATCATCCGTTGTCCACCTTGTTGTGGCTCGCCGTGCCAAGCTGGCACTTCGTTGTGGCTCATTGTGACACCGGCTGAGTTTGTCGTCCTTCTTCATAACAGCCCTCGTCATCTGCACGGCGAGGGTTTTTTTTTTCTTTTTTTTTAAACATACATATTTAAAAGTGTAAAAACAAAACATATAAAAACATAAAATTTAACACACAAATTACATTAAACATTTAAGTTAAAACACGAATTACATTAAAAACTAAAGTGATAACACTAAATACATAGTACGCTTAATACAAACTACCACAAAATTGATGAAAATAAAAGGATTATGGTACATAAAAGTTACTAAAGTTTAAAAAAAAATTGTCCTAAGGTAATATAGTTTTATTTTGTTCATCTAAGTTACTGAACTTTGAAACTTTGTTCACTCAGGTAACTGAACTTATAAAAGTGAATGTTAAGGTTATTGAACTTTGAATTTTGTTCACTCGGGTTACTGAACTTATCAAAAAATATACATCCAAGTTACTCGGACTAACACTGAATTTTCGAAGTATATGCTTACCGAAAGTTTAGTAACCTAACTGAACAAAATGAAACTATATTACCTTAGGACAAATTTTTTGTAAACTTTAGTAACTTTTCTGTACCATAACCCAAAATAAAACTACAAATTAAGAAAAGGAATCATCTGAGTTATAACCCTCCTCGCTGGAAGAAGATCTGAACCCGCCATCATAATATTTTCCTTCCATAATGTCAAACCAGCTCTGCCTAAGATATTCTGCATCCCTGGCTTCCTGTTTCAAACGAGCAGCTTCCTTACGTGCCCCATTTTCTCGTATCTCTCTACGATTTGCCTCGTCCTGCTCAAGTTCACGAAGATAATCCTCAGTAAACCCAAATGGATTGTTTTGGAGGTCCATCCGTGGAGTGTTAACATGTGGATTGTTAACCGGTGGAGTGTTTTACAAATACATTTTCCGGTTGGAATACCGGAAAGACGTCTTCTGGTGGAGTGTGATAAACTTCATCTTCTGGTGGAAAAGGTAGTTTCTGGCACTTGTTGTGGACTGAAGAATTGTTGAGAAAAGTCTTTGCGAGACATTGTTGAAAATCTGTGTGTCAGTTGTGCATATGAGTTGTGTGTGATAAACAACTCTGGTGGAGTTTTATATATAGGCAAATTTGATTTTGAATTTCAATCATCCCGCTCCAATTTTAAATTAAATAATCCTGCTCGTATTTGAATTTTGAATTTGGTTATCCCGCTCAAACTGTGCCGTTTAAGAACAAAGGGGGTGTTTTGATTTTTTTTAATTCAAAAGTGTAAAACTAATACGTTTCGTAAGTTTAAATTTGAAAGTGCGTATGTTTTTTTACCGTATCTTTATTTATGTTTGGTATGTTTTTTATTGTGTTGTATTGTATTTTTTTTTAATTAAATGAATTTAGTTTATTTGGAAATTTAAATAAAAAAAATAAAGTTATAAATGTTGGGCCTCAAATGAGTAAGTTGAAGTTAGTTATGAGTGAGGGAGGTTAGTTGTGGGAGTTTGTTATAGTGACGTGGCACCCCGTGAGCCCCGAATAAGTAAGTTACCCTTGTCATGGCATCTAATGCACTTAAATTCAATGATTTTTTTATATATGTTTTTCTGTTGTAGTGGACCCCTTTTATAAGTGATAGCCATATTCTAAAACAGACACCAAACAAAAAAAATGACATTCATATACACAATATGATATCACCCACTAATCTAAACCATATCTATACTGATTCCAAATAGTAAACCAAACGCACCCTAATACCTTAATTAGGCTAAAATTGTTATAAACACCAATATATTTTGTTGTAATCATATCAATGAATTGTGTTAAAAATCATATAACCAATACCACTAATCAAATTCAAATATAGTACGTGCTAATCCACTTGATACTTTTCACCCGATCACCTCTTCTTGATTAGTCAGTAAAGCGGTTATTCAACTAAGACCTATACACAAAGAATGAATACGTAAAATGAAAACACTTTGTACAACTCGCGAACTTTACATGAAAGTCCAGTATAAATGTACCGAAGTTGATTTCATATATTTTTATTGGATCTAAGTACATAGCTTATTAAATTTACTACGAACTCATGTTGCCGATTCCTAAATATAGATGTTGTTGGTGATTTTAGTGTCGTCATTTATATTTTATAAAATTGTGATTTACGTGAAGATCAAGGGCTTAATCAGGTTCACCTTACAGTCGATTTAGGAGGTGCGGAGTGCACACTCGTTCTAGTTAGCTTGATGTCGCCACGAACAAATAGTGGGGGTCAAGGGGGTCGCGCCCTCTTGCGGGGTCAAGGGGCAGAGCCCCTTTTGGGGTCCCACCAAAAGTAGCCTCTTTTCCTCAAACGTTGCAGCCCTTCCCGCCAACAGTTTTTAACCAATTTTAACTAATTTTCGGTTATGGTTTTTCATTATTTATTGATCTCTTACAGAACATAACAGACATAACAACTTTTAGTGTCGATTTCTCGTGTCTTAGAAACAAAGAGTTGTTCTCTGTCTTATCCAAATGAGGATTTCGTGATACCCAAGGCATATAGTGTCAAAATACTTCAATCTAAAAATAATCTTTACACAATTCAGATAACATATCAAGATTATTACCATCCACATACTCAAATTCTAACAGATGTTTTGTGGAATATCACAACTAGAAAATAATTGGTCAAATTTTCAAAAGCCATGTAGGATACTCTATTTCAACTTAGTCTTCATTGCATACCTTATATAACTTATAACCCAACTCATATTTCTCATATCATATTACAAACTAACAAATGGGAAATTGTATAAAAAAGCAGCCGGTCATTCACCCCGACAACAATGACTGTCGATCACTAGTAACATCACCCGAAAATAAGTCTCGTGTAGGTAACCATTGTGACAACAATCAAAAGGTGGACAACTATGGTGAAAAAAAGGTGAAGATGGAGATAAAGATTAAAATATCGTAAAAACAGTTGGAAAAGTTATTGGGTAGTGCGGAGGCGAAGGGATTAACGACGGAGCAACTTCTTGCTAAGTTAATGAGTTTTAGTGATCAAGTTGAATCTCATCAACAGGCTTGGAGGCCTACTTTACAAAGTATTCCGGAGTAAGCACCTAGCTACATATATGTGATCCGTATTGGGTTGTTATTAAACCAGGGGAGGAGATAGGGGAGGGGCACAAGGGGCATGTGCCCCTCATGCGAAAAAAATTGTAATGTAAAATTTCGAAAATATTGGGCTTTTTTTTTGTAATTTGCCTCCCTTAAAAACCAATTTGTAATGTAGTTTCTAAAAATTATCAAAATGTGCCCTTTCGAACATAAATTTCTTGCTCCGCCCCTCATCACAACCCAATAACGTGAATTTTTTATTTTTTAGCCTATGTACCTAGATATTTTTTTCCAGGCAGATATATGTCGAAATTGTTTCATTTATTTTTATTTAAGTGCATATTACTTGTTATTATTGGAGTACTTGTGTTTCATGATTTGATTTCAATACTGAACATGCTATCCGTATTGGGTTGTTAAATCCAATAACGTGATTTTTTTTTTCTTTTTTAGCCTATGTAACTTTTGAATAGACTTGTACATATAAATTTTTTTTTCTGGTCGATACATGTTGAAATTCTTTAATTTTTTTTGTATTTAACTGCATATTACTTGTTATTATTGGAGTACTTGTGTTTTCATGGTTTGATTTCAGTACTGAACGTGTAATAGTTTAATCACTTACATCTACAAAGCGTTATCTACTAAGTATAAGATCTATACAACAACGAAAGACGGGCCGAAAGAGGTTCTGGGGATGTTACGAATCTTCACTGATTTTAGTTAAACACAGCTCATGACTTTTAGCTTTTAATACATCACTACCAACAATACTGCATTGCGTGCAAAAATATTATTAGAACGTTCTTAATATTTAAATTTTCAACGATCTCAAAGTTACATGGTTTAGGGGTGCTTGGTAGGATTGTTTTGAGGGTGGGTAATGGTAAAGGTAATGAAAAATAAAGTTTTGTGTTATATAATGGAATGACTCATTACCCAATAGTGGGTAATGGACCATTACCCAATAAATTGAGGGGAATGATTTTTTTTCTCTTTCCATTTCCTCACTATTATCATTATCTTTCTTTTTCTTTTTTCTGAGTTTGAACCAACCACACCCCTAGATATAAACATGTAGATCAATAATGCGAATACTTATAAAGTTGTAACTTATAAATGCTTTTTGACGACTAGCGTTAACTTCTAGTAAGAAAAAAAAATGGTGTACGAATCACTTGAACACTTGGCCCCATTTTCTAATATTTCGTACTGACCATGCTAGTCAAATTATGAGGCTTGCAAAATTTACGTTCTCATCCTTGAGAGTTGAGAGTGACTTAAAGCTAGACTCAGCCAATTAATTATTTTGAAGTTGTATCAAACTAATTTCCTATTATTAAAAACACAAATATGAAAATTTGATATCGAGATTTATTTATTACTTTTTCTGCAAATTATCATTTCAAAATTTTTAGTTTGTTTTAACTATGTACTTGTATTTAATTTTTTGTCGACAATTATTGTAAGTTGAAAAGCATAACGTATTACTGATTATAAAATGTTAAAAACTCAAAGAATAAAGGGCCCGTTTCGTCCTTGGACGGATTTAGGATTAAGATTTGAATTTGGGTTAATATTTTTATTTAGGGTGCATTTGCTTTGTTATTTGAAATCGCAACAGGTATAGGTTTGAATAATGTGTGGTATTGTAGTGAGTATATCAATCCTATCGTTTTTGTTTGGTTTGATGATTTGGTGTAGGTTTCAAAACCCCACTAACTACCAAGGTGCAGTTTGATTTGAGGGTGTAGTATGGGTTTGGATTGAAGTGATTTTAAATACAGTAGACGTTTGTTTGTAGTATATTAGGGGCGTTTGCATTTCAATTCTCTTCAAATATTCTGTTTGATAACTCAAATGGAGACATTTGAAGTAATTTACAATTCCACGAATTGCCAAAATAGAGTGAATTAGAATGCCTCCAAAAAGTGAAGAATTTTAATTTACTTGAAAAAAAAAATTATAAACTTTTTTTGTTATTATTTTTTTATAAACTTTTAAATAGAATATTTATGATTTTTTGTTTATTAACTTTTTTTATAAATTTTTTATAAAATTTTTTTATAAGTTTTTTAAACTTTTTTTATAAACTATTTTAATATATTTTTAATAAATTTTTTATAAACTATTTTTATAAATTTTTTAATAAATTTCTTATAAACTTTATTTTATAAACTTTTATAAACTTTTTTTAAATTACCCCAACCAAACGTCCCCTAATTGTTTGGTTGTATATTTTGAAAAGAGGGAATTGATTGAGCAATGATAGATTAAAAGATTATTAAATAGGTAGGCTTTGATAAGTATTACAATAATATTTTTAGTGAGCCCCATTTACCACTTTACTCTCATCTCTCTTTACATTTATTTTAAATAATAATATTTGTATTACAAAATTATTATATAAAATAATTAATACAATTAAATTTTTTTACTTCTCTCTCTTATATTAAATCCAACAAACCAAACTGGCCACAAATAAAGTTAAAAATAACTTAAATACTAACGAGTCTTACAAGAACACTATCATAAACTATTTTTTAGAGTGATATTGATATATGCCTATAAATCTAAATATTTATATATTAATAGATTTATGAATTGTCATAATATTTAACTTCAAAACAAAGTTATTATGGAACACCCAAATTTTTTTTCTCTTTTTTATCAGAGACTGCCTGTATGTCGTAGAGCTTTATACGCTGTATAGTGATTTACCCTATGCGCCCCATACTCTCTTCCCTTTCGGTTACTCCGCATCATATATACACAAACATTTCCAAAACCCCCAAAACTCAAAGAACTTACGAAACACAAAATCAATTAATCAAACCCTAAACACTTTCAATTCACAATACTAATAATCAATCAATCATAATGGGTGATTTTGAAGCACCTTCATTCTCATTGGGTTTCGACTTCGATTTCGACAATCTCCCCGAACCCCAAATCACACCGAATAATACATCGAGTCGTGATTCGGTAGATGTTCCAGTAGCTGCTGATGTAAAGAGTGTTGTTGATGGTAATGATAATGCTGATGAGTTTGAGATTGAGACGCTTACTGTTACTGATTCAGATGAGGAGAATGAGGTGGAGGTAAGGCCAAGATTGAAGCGGTTACGGCGCGGGTTGTCGGGTTCGGCTACAGTGGATTCGGGTTCGTCGCCCGAGGATGATAATGCTAAAGGTAAAAGTGATTGCTTATTAGAACTGCTTGGTTACTTATCTGATTAATGTGTTTTAATTTCGTAAGTGAAGTAGCAAATTACAACTTACAAGTTTTGATAAGCAAATTAGTAACAGTTTTTCGGAGCTACCATTTAGTTGTCCCAGTGTTACTTTTGGTTGTGAGTTTTTTGATATTTGATTTATTGATTAGGGGATTGAGTTGTTTGTTATCACTTTATTGCGGTTTCATATAGTAAGTATGAATAATGAATAATTATTGTACCTTTTTGTGCGTAAAATAATCAGAATCAGATAGTCAGTTAACATCCGTCCAAACACTAAAAATTTAACTAATTCTTTGCCATTTCAAAACGATACTAAACGCCACTAATGCTTTTTTCAGTAGGTTCAATTTGATTTCCTAAAGATATCGGGATGAGTTTGGCAGCCAATTAGATTATTTTGAACTCTAGTAGCAATGAAAAACTGGACTTGTTTTCTGTATGTTGTGGGTGGATGGACTTACGAGTAACCCTTGATAACTTCATTGTGTCTATTGCGTAATATATATAGTTAATCCTATGATAATGTGGCAAGTCTGGTGTATTTAGGGAATTGGGGCCATTGGTCACTCGGGCTACAACTTACAACCCCTTTGGACTGTCGTTATACACCCTTACTTATGTCTTAAGATAATCAAGAAAGTTGTAGTCGTTACCAATGATTTTTCATATCTGAATATCGAAATATATTTATGTATTTAGGCTTTAGCTCAGACATAAACGCTTAAATAAGCAGCAACTTGTGATTCTTTGTAATCCAAGAAAGATCACATAGATCTCCACAAAGCAGCACCACTGAATCAGTTTGCTCCCGTTGATTAACTTAGCGTAAAAGGGATGGTATTTGTGCTAGTTTTATGGTTTATAAGATTCCATCAAGTGGCACTCACAGGTATTATAAACCAGTGTGCTAATTACTATCACGTGCGCTTGTTTATCATTCCCATATTCACTGGTTGTTATTATTGCTAAATGCAGATGATATTCTTCCAACACAACACTATTCAGTCAGTAACAGCTCCAAATTTCCGCTTACCGGACTAGGTGTTTGACCAGAGAATCAGGAAAAGGAAAGCAAAATATCTCATATGTCTCAAACGCGCCAGAATCCGTAATCACAAGCTGCACTAAACAACCGCTTCCAAAGTTAACTGTCAGTCCTCTTAGAAAGTTTCAGCTGATTGATTCCGACTCTGATTCTGATATTCCTTCAATCAGTAAAGTTGCTACTAACAAGACCAGTAGTAAGTCGGAATCTTATTTAAACAAGGAGCATTCTATAGGTTTAAATCAGCTGAGAAAAGTAAATGAGTCACTCAATACTTTCACCAGAAAAGATTTATGGGAAGATTTTGAACACGAGAAGAGTTTCCATATCCCGACACCAGCACTCGATGAGGTCTGCGAGGAATATTTTGGTAAAAGTAACCGTAATAGTCATGTTATGGACAATGTAGTAGATCTAGGTGACCCTCGCCCACCAGCTCATCAGTATTTTTTCCATAATGATTTGAGGATCCAAGAGTTTGTTCGAAACCGTTTGTGCAACTTTTTCCCTTTAAATGCAGAAAATAGAGGTTCTGAGCTTCCCAGTACATCGAATATCGATTACATGTAAGTTAATTCTGCCATATTATTGATAGTTTTTTACGGTGTTATTTGCATAAAAGATTAGCTATTTTTTCTTAAAATCGTTTATCATGATTCATGTTTTTTGTGTTGCATTTCTTGTGTTTCTAGGGGTCACTTTAGCAGTGGCGACAAAACAAAACATGCTGCTAAAACTAAATAAAGCTGAGACAAGCTCATCAAGGAAAAATTCAAGAAAATCAAAGACTCAAGAAACGTCACAAGGTTTCATGAATCCAAAAGTTAATACTGCGAAAGGGATCACAAAAGATGCTGGCAAGAGAAGGGTTCAAGCTGATGGTCAAGCGACGGGGAATTGGTTCACAAATGGCGATGGGAAGAGGGTAAGTTGGAAAGTTCTTGTTCTGTTATAGTCATTTTGAAATTAATAAGCTGCTAGAACCAAAAAATTCAAGTCGGGTTTGGGTTTGGATTGGCATGTCACAACACCTTAACCCGAGCACGACACGTTTAAGTAGTTAGGTCAGTTATGTCAATCCTAACCCACTAACATATAACACGAAGATTGCCTATTCAACCCGTTTTTCTATACTAGTGGGTGGGTCGACCTTTATCAAATAACACGAGATGAATAACAAATAAACTAGTGGGTGGGTCGATTAAATCAAGGTATAGCTATTAAATTCAAAAGTGTAATGATCAAAGTAACTTACTTGTATAAGCAGTTTACATTTTTGAAGTTTAGATATGTTAACTCGTGGAGTTCAGATAACACAGTTGACTTTTCAGAAAGTCAACTGTGCAATTGATGAAAATGATTGGATTTTACATGATGTTGGAGATAATCATGTTATAACCATATTCAGTGAAGTTTTGTAAGTAATTTAAAATCATATTCAGGATAGGGGGTTGTCGGGTTCGGCTACGGTGGATTTGGGTTCGGTTGTTGTTGATGATGATGATATCGAGGTCTTTTAGTCGCCCGAGGATAATAATGCTGAAGGTAAAAGTGATTATTTATTATAACTGCTTATGGTTTTGTAAATGATTTGGTAATTAGGGTATATCCGAGACTCTTTAATAAGCTTGGTTACTTATCTGATTAACGTGTTTTGAGGGTGTTTGGGTCTGCTTATTTGATTTCGTGAGTGAAGTAGCAAATTACAACTTACAAGTTCTGATAAGCAAATTAGTAACAGTTTTTCGGAGCTACCCTTTAGTTGTGCCAGTGTTACTATTGGTTGTGAGTTTTTTATGTGTTTTTTATCAGATAGTTAGTGTAAATAAGCAACTTTGAATTAGTTTGTCTATAATTGATATCATGATCACACTCAGTTAACATCCGTCCAAACACTAAAAATTTAACTAATTCTTTGCCATTTCAAAACGATACTAAGAGCAATCCTAAACGCCACTAATGCGTTTTTCAGTAGGTCAATTTGATTTCCTAAAGATATCGGGATGAGTTTGGCAGCCAATTAGATTATTTTGAACTCAGCAACGAAAAACTGGACTTGTTTTCTGTTTGTTGTGGGTGGATGGACTTACGAGTAACCCTTGTCCCTTGATAACTTCATTGTGTCTATTGCGTAATATATTTAGTTAATCTTATGATAATGTAGCAAGTCTGGTGTATTTAGGGAATTGGGGCCATTGGGCACTCGGGCTATAACTTACAACCCCTTTGGACTGTCATTATACACCCTTACTTATGTCTTAACATAAACAAGAAAGTTGTAGTCGTTACCAATGATTTTTCATATCTGAATATCGAAATGTATTTAGGCTTTAGCTCAGACATAAACGCTTAAATAAGCAGCAACTTGTGATTCTTTGTAATCCAAGAAAGATCACAAAGATATCCACGAAGCAGCACCACTGAATCAGTTTGCTCCCGTTGATTAACTTAGCGTAAAAGGGATGGTATTTGTGCTAGTTTTATGATTTATAAGATTCCATCAAGTGGCAGTCACACGTATAATAAACCAGTGTGCTAATTACTGTCACTTGCGCTTGTTTATCATTCCCATATTCACTGGTTGTTATTATTGCTAAATGTAGATGATATTCTTCCAACACAACACTATTCAGTCAGTAACAGCTCCAAATTCCCGCTTACCGGACTAGGTGTTTTGACCAGAGAATCAGGAAAAAGAAAGCAAAATATCTCATATGTCTCAAACGTGCCAGAATCCGTAATCACAAGCTGCAGCAAACAACCGCTTCCAAAGTTAACCGTCAGTCCTCTTAGAAAGTTTCAGCTGATTGGTTTTGACTCTGATTCTGATATTCCTTCAATCAGTAAAGTTGCTACTAACAAGACCAGCAGTAAGTCGGAATCTTATTTGAACAAGGAGCATTCTATAGGTTTAAATCAGCAGAGAAAAGTAAATGAGTCGCTCAATACTTTCACCAGAAAAGATTTATGGGAAGATTTTGAACACGAGAAGAGTTTCCATATTCCGACACCAGCACTGGATGAGGTCTCTGACGAATATTTTAGTTCCATGAAAGAAAGGGTAAAGTTCAGAGTTATATTGGAAAAAGTAGCCATAAAAGTCATGTTATGGACAGAGTAATAGGTTTAGGTGACCTAGCCCGCCAACTCATCAGTATTTTTTCCATGATGATTTGAGGGTCCAAGAGCTAGTTCAAACTAGTTTGTGCATTTTTTCCCGTTAAACGCAGAAAACAGAGGTTCTGAGCAGCCCAGTACATCAAATATCGATTACATGTAAGTTAATTCTGCTATATTACTGATAGTTTTTTGCATGATTAATTTCATAAAACATGGTTGTATGCGAATGACTGTATAAAGTCCGATATAATTTCTTATGTTGTCTTTCTTGTGTTTCTAGGGGCCAATTCAGCAATGGTGACAAAACTCAACAAGTTGCTAGAAGTAATAAAGCTGAGACAAGCTCATCAAGGAAAAATTCAGGAGAATCAAAAACTCAATAAATGTCACAAGGTTTCACGAATCCTGAGGTTAATACTGCAGAAGGGATCACAAAAGATGCCGACAAAAGAAGGGTTCAAGCAGATGGTCAAGGGACGGGGCATTGGTTCACTAATGGCGATGGGAAGAGGGTAAGTTGGAAAGTTCTTGTTTTGTTATTGTAGTCATTTCAAATCAAAAAATTGTTAGAACCAAATATGGGTCATTTGTGGGTTCGGATTGCCATTTCAGAATATCTTAACCAGTTCATAAATAAATCACTTTCATCATTAGGTGATGTAATTTCTGCTCTTGCATCGAAAACAAGTCACATTCCTTACAGGTATGCTCATTTCTCTACACTACAACCTCGTACTAGTACAAACTACATCACTTTTATCTTAAATATCATCTATGTTTTTATCAAATCAGGAATTCAAAGCTTACTCATATACTACAGAGCTCTCTAGGTATGCTTCTTGATTTCTTAACTTGCTAGTTTGTAATCTAAATGGTTTCACTTGTAAGGTACTAATCTTCTCTTGACTATCTCGAAACTTGAGCAGGCGGTGATTGTAAAACACTTATGTTTGTCCAAATCAGCCCAAGTTCAGCAGACCTGGGAGAAACCGTTTGCTCTCTGAACTTTGCAAGTCGAGTGAGAGGTGTTGAGCATGGCCCTGCTCGCAAACAAACTGACGTCACTGAACTTTTCAAGTACAAGCAGCTGGTAATTTGCTTTAAAATACACTCATCGAACTGGGACAACAATTTCTACCCTGCCTTCATTTAATGCTATTTCATGTTCATTTATTTGTTTTACTATGGTATGCAGGCGGAGAAAGCGAAACATGATGAGAAAGAAACAAAAAAGTTGCAGGTCAGTCTACAGTCTGTGCAACTACGACTATCTGCTAGAGAACACATATGTAGAACTCTGCAAGAGAAGGTACATAACTCATCTTTTAAGTTAATCAAAATTAAGGTAGTGAAATGAGGTTGAGTCGGGTAGATGATCCTGTTGACATATAGTCCAAATTATATCTTTGAGAATATACTCTCTTTAATAAATTGAATCCAAAATTTCCTTTTGGTGACATTTGACCATTTTTCTTGTTAGCTGATGTTTTTATGCTGCCTGTTAGAGATTAAAAAAAAAAAAAAAAAAGAAAAAAAAAAAAACATAACCCCAATTGACCCATCCGTAGGTAAAAAATGACTTATTTTTAGTAAGATTTTGGCATAATACTTAACCCCAATTGATCCATTCATAAGGAGATAATGAATTGAAACACCCCTTCAGCTTGCAGATTAATCAAATAGGCTCAAGTTTAATAACTAATCAGTGATCTTCTGTTAATCTTGGCTATGTATAGGTTCGTGATCTGGAAAGTCAGCTAGCAGAAGAGCGTAAAACAAGACAGAAGCAAGAGAACAGAGCTCTTGTTGTGGCTTCCTCACACCAAGGTTGTCAAAATCGTGATCCTGCTCGTAGGATCGTACGATCCTACGATCCTACACACAAAAAACGATCAGGATCTTAACAAGATCGTAATCCAGGTAGGATCGCATCAGGATCGTAGGATCGAATCGGATCGCATAGGATCGCCTATTATTAAGTTTTTTTTTTTAATTTTATTTTATTTTATTTTGTATATTAACTTATTAAGTATAAGTTCATGTCTTAAAGCCCAATGACTAAAATTTTTTCAAAAAAAAATAATTATTTTGGTGATGTTAATTAATTGTCTCTTGTAAGATTAACGAGTGTAAATTCATTATGTTTTTATAGACTATTTAGAAATAGTTTAGATGTTTATTTTTGGGTTTATTATGAAAACGATTTCGTGTTTTTTGTAAAATGTCAGAAGCTTGTTTTTGAAGTAAACTATCTACATACTTGACCCAATTTTGTTCATATTTTATTTTATGTTACATATAAAAGCATGAATATTCTAATTTAATTTATTTGGTCATCAAGAAAAAAAAATCAATAATATCATCAGAATATTCAAATTTAATTTATTTGGTCATCATGAAAAAAAAAAATTGTGTTGCCCTCTATTATAAATTATGTCGTTTCATTTTCAGATACAATCCTTTTATCTTTTTGCATTTATCTATTTATTGTAACCAAAAAGTTACAAAATCACGTGCTAATAAATTAACATTATCTTTTTGCATAAATGTTATCATGAAAAACTTATAATAAAAAAACATTAAAACAAGTTGTAGGTGCACCGTGCACGTATGTAGTAACTTTGTGCAAATATGCATTGCAATATATCTAATATTCTACTATTACGGTACTTGAACATATAACTTTTTCTTTTATCATCTATTTAGATTTGTTTATCATATGAAATATTATATAGAAATATAAAACTACAACCCCTATATAAAATTATATACATTTTTATAAGATCTTACGATCCCGATCCGATCCTACGATTACGATCTTGCAAAGCCGAAAACGATCCTAGGTAGGATCCCGATCCTGACAACCTTGCCTCACACCCCTCACTTTCTTCTATTGCCTCCTTTCAATCTGAATCCAGCTCAAGTGCAATGACTACACCAATCAACCGATCCAGTGCTGCACCGCGGATAAGGAATGACAGAGTGATGGGTAGGCAATCGTTCGTACCCACAAAGGATGTGGCGCACATCAAGGGTGCAGTCTCCTCTAGGGCAGTCAAACGAAGTGGCTTCGTCCTCTCGTATAGTAGAGGCAACACCTGTTGCTGCACCAAGGAGCAGTAAGTTTATGGGGAGCCCGCCTTCTCATGTTGTTGGTTCTTGGAAGCCAAAGCATCCAACTGTTTTTGCCTTACAACGTAAATAGTTGGTTTGGAGTCCACTCAAAAACAAAGGCATAAAGCCAGTAAGGAAGTCCTTTGTACCCTCGTGATTGTGATCGTGAAATGTGCTCTCAATATCCTTACATATATACTTTGGATTTTATTGTAAACCGACTGTAAGACCAAGTAATATAATGAAGTATGCATTCGCAAACGGTAGTGTATGTATACTCATTACTCACTGGTATCATGCTTGATGATCTTCTGTAGTATAGAATTTGATTGCAAGTTTGCAACATTTGCATTGTTATACTGGCATGATTTAATGTCTTAGGCATGATTAATTGAAGAAATAAAGATGTTATACTTGTAAACCAACAGTGTGAATGCAATGATATGTGTGTGTTTTTGTGGAGGTAACCAGAGGAGAGGAAGAAAAGTAGAAGAAGAAGATTTAATAATCCAAATATATGAAATGTCCTTTATGCCTTTAGCTAAAAACAAAAAAACAAAGCAAATAACAGGGTTGACTAACGAAAAACGGGTCAAGAGGCCAAAAGGGACCAGTTTAGCCTATAAAAGTTGAAAAAAGGACCTCTGGCGATGAAAAAGCCCAAGTTTATCCCAACGCGAAGCGGATTGACAAGTTGTGACAACTCGTAAATTCTTCGATGCGTCGTAATTGGAGAAACGTCGATCTGAGCGATCGTTTGATTTAATTTGATACACGAGTCGTATTTTATATCGTTTTTATTGGAATTAGTATTTAAAAACAATGGCGTAACTCCCGAGTCACGAATCATTCGTTCACTAGGCTAAACGAACCCCGAATCTATTGTATCGAAAGATTTACAAAGTTACATCTAGGGTCCTTTTTGATAGTTTCATCTTAACCCTTGTATTTACTCAAATTACAACAAAGGTCCCTCCAGGATGATAGATCAAGGTCTCGTGGTTCTACTTTCATGCCGCACGCGTTTTGAATCCCAAAAACGCGCCCTAAATGTTAAAAATGCGTTTCGGATTCTAGGGTTTTAAAGAAAAACGTTTTTTAAGGGTCATACTTGGTTGATACGAGTTGTACTCGTATGGTAACGCCACAACAACCCTCTCGTCTCTCTTTTCTCTCTCGGTAAAACATAACCTCTTTCTTATATTTTGATTATCTCGCTATTTTTACTGATTGTGCTTGTGTTATAGTTTTCGTGGGTGAACAAATAAAAGTGTCTTAAAAATAATTAAGTGTCGTGTGGTATAGAAACTGAAAAAACGAGATTTGAGATAAAAATATCATCGTTACTGATTCATGAATACGAGATTGGGCCAAAACAGATTTTATAAGTTTTATAAATGAACAGTGTGGTTAAGAAACAATGGTAGCGCTAGACCTCGGGTCTCTTTTATTTTAACGTGGCTGTGGTGGAATAAAACCTGGATTTGTGGTAATGATTTGATTATGGTGTCGTGGTGTTATTGCTCTTGTTGGTTCTTGGGTTTAATTCGTGGGGTGAACACGGGTTGCGTTTTGTGGATCTTGAAAAGTTGTAACTTGTTTAGGATGACGGGTATCTTGGATTGGAACTAGATTGGTGTAAACTGTTAAGTGGTAAAATTGGTATAAATGATGTCTAGTTTACTTGGGTGTCTCGGTTTAGACTAGAACTATGTTGCCTCCCTGAGTTGACTTGGTCAAACCGTACGGGTCGGGTCGGGTTTGACCCGAATGGTCACTTGGTGATTACCTTGTCTTGGTTCAATCTATCGGACATAATTAACTTAATGATGGTTGCGCTATTTTAGTAACGGGTACTATAATTGTTATAAGACGTAAATGTTGATAATATGGAATATTGAAACTAGTGGATTGGCTAAAGATATAAACAATAGAGTGAATGGGGAAAACGTAACTAGTTAGTTATATAAACACATCGAATACTAACGAACTAATTAATGGTGTAGAACCAATAATAAACTTGTGATACAACCAATTGTTAATTATATAAACGTAATGACTTGATGGAGTAACGAATCGAATATGTGTATCGAAATTGGAATAAAACTATTGTGATATACAATATATGACTCGATCGGGTAACGATTGAGTTATGTATAAAACGGGATGACAAACGTTAAGAAGTAACTACTTGGTTTATAATTACGGATATTACATATACGTTATAACATTCAATACGGATTATAAACTTGAAGTAACATTTGATGTACGGTTATATTGATTATGAGATAAACTTTGTTAAACGTTTTGGCTTAAACGAGTGTAGCATGTTAAGACTCGGAAATGAGTTTGATATGTTTATTTCGCGATATGTCCAAATATTTTGTCATCACATATTAACTAATAACGAGATAATTAGATATATATATATTATCAATGAATATAGTTTTGTTTAACTATAAATCTTTATAAACTACGATAATAAATCATGTCTTATAAATATAAAATACCTTTTATAAACTTGTTGATAACATTTATATTAATTAGTGTGTTGTACTCTATTAAATGTTTTGGTTTAAATGAGTTTAGTATAATTATTTTGCGATAAAGCTTAATATTCTGTTTTCAAATCTAAGTGGCTATTGAGTATATAACTATATATCTTATTGATGGATACGGTTTAATCTATTATAAACCCTTATTATATATGATGGTAACTCGTGTTTTATGACACGTGTTAGCTTTTATAAACTTGTTGGAAATATTATTTTGATAATATAACTTATTGAAGCCGTATTGATTTGGAAACGTTGGAATAAACGAACGTGTCATGTATGGTACACTACTTAATATACCTTATATGAAGTAATTTCGGGTAAACTTGTGTGATTATGAATAACGATTGAGAAACCTTTATTAATTGGGCGATAAATGGAAACTTGTCTTTTATTAGTAAACCTATACGTTTGGGAATTGTTGGGTAAATTGCCGAAACTTATCAATTAACCTATTTATGTTGCATAAATAGTTGTCGTCATTTCCTAGTCTTTGACTAGCTTGAGTATTGTCAAGTATTTCTTGACTATGTCAATATCTTTCCTTTAGGGCGTGAGTTATGGTCTGTATATCTTGATTTGGTCGATGTATTCTCTTCTTTCGCGTGAGTTGTACGCCGCGTCTATGTTTCTTACCACCTCACGAAACGCTAAAGCTAAGCTTTTGAGATATTAATTATGAACTTTTGGGAACGATAATGGACTTTTGAAAGTAACGACATGAATGATCCACGAAAACTACAACACATTACTTTTATTGATTTCTTTATCGTATGAGCTGTATTCTAAGAATATCGTATACGCATTAGGTTGCGTCACAACTATTCTATTGTACTCGTCGTACAATCTTTTGGATGCCATGGAGATTAACTTTAGATGCCAGTCGTGTCAATAGTGAATAGTGCATTGCTGTGCCGTGATTACCTGTTATCTTCTGCTAGTATTTATTCGTGCATTGCTGTGGCAAAGGTGAGTTTCATAGCCCCACTTTTATCTACGTTTTAACTACGTTTTGAACTATTTTGGGGTGAGAATCATGCTGCTGTTTTTGGACCTTTAAAACTATTTGGATTTGCTTATATGCTTGACTGTTTAGATAGATGTGCGGTAGTTGTTGCCTTAGTCTAGGTTTAACCGTGCCTAACTAAGAATAGACTTCTACCTCGACCTAGTTCGGGGTTGGCAATTGTTCTAGATTTTGCGACGACAGTGCTGGACTAGAGTCGCTGGGCCCGAGTAGTCCCTGGATGCGGGACGTGTGTTATGATTGGTGATACGAGTAGGATCGGTGTGCAAACGGTATTTATCTATCTTAGGTCTTGCATAGCAAATCAACTCTTACAGGTCCACTATGATTTTGTTGAACTTAAACCTATGAACTCACCAGCGTAAGCTGACCTTTTAGCATGATTTCTCAGGATTTTGAGAGATGTTTGGAATACGTGATCGGTGGAAGCTTGGCAAGAAGGCGAGGTTCAAGGATCATTCTTGACTCTGATAAACTCTGGGGACCTATTTCATTAAATCATGTTTTGGGCCTAATAATTACACTTTTGGATTAAAGGTTTTGAATAACCAAATTGGAATTGGTTTTGAGTGTTAAATGACTATCTTTTTGCTATACTTGTGTGCGATACCAATCCAATAGTAACGCCCCGAAAACTTGATTAAGTCTTCCGCTGTACCGAGATTTGGGGGTGTTACAGATTGGTATCAGAGCTCAAGGTTATAGAGAATTAGGTATTTTATAAACCCTAAACTATAACCACTTTTTGAGAAAATTGATCCTCGACCGACGCACGCCCGCTTGCCAAGCCGAAGCTTCTTAATTGATTATGGTATGAATTACGATTTGAATTATGAGATGATCTGTTAAGGGATATTGTGAACGGATATTGGAAACATTATGATTTGGAGATATGATTATTGATTTTGGGTAAATGAGATGTGATTATCGAGATATTACGGAATTTGATTTGAGTAAATGGTATATTATGATTTTGGAATTTTGAATTCGATTGATTTGATATGGGATATAGATGATTGAGAACACATTAGACGAATTGATTGATAAGATGATTGATGAGATGCTTAGGGCTGATTTGATAACGGTTTGATTGAACACTAGATTGAGCGTGTGCCCTGTTAGTAGATGATTTAAGTCTGCCTATCTTAGTAGTTCACTATAAGCATTTCACATACTTTTACACACACAGTAAGCATGTCCTCCTGCTTACGCATACCCCATAAGCATTTCCATATGCTTATGCACGTCCTATAAGAATGTCCTCATGCTTATACATGTACAGAAAGCATGTCCTCATGCTTTCGCACGCGCTATACCTTTCACAGAGTGTGGAGTCCTGAACCTTAAATCTATAACACTTAACTTATATTAAGTAGTTGCCTTGGGTATATCCCAAAACAATAAAGAGAGAGAACTTTGTATGAATATACACAAATACGTGGGATCTATTGGAAATGCGTTTGGAAGAGTAAAGTGAACAAATGAACACGGAATGTGATAACCAATAATTCAACATTATTTATCAAATAATGCGGATACTCTTAAAGTATCATGGTTACGCAATTTATTGGCGTCATCTCACCACTTGATTTAAAACTTGCACATTAGTAGTGGTCATGGAAATGATTTGGGAATATAAAGGAAATGGTACGATTATAACTAAGTCAGGGAGTCACAAACGAGGCATTTTGTCTCGTGAACGTGAGTTCCACAGTTAAGTTTTGATGAACACGAGTCTAAAACGCGTTAAAGCTAATGAAGCATGTAAACTGGTGTGTTGGTATCGTGTGTGTGTCATGTTCACGTGTTTTGCATCTTATCATATTTATGTGCCCTTGATCATAACTAGATGATGGATTATAATGATTTTGATGATGTCGATTGGTGATGGTCTCGTGTCACAATTTTGAATCGAAACCCTCGTAAACCGTTGTTTTATTCTTTGAGATTGTCAACAAATGGTAATCGGTTTTGAGTACTAGTAATGAATTCATGTCCACTAATGTTATAATGATGTGTGAAACCAGTAAGTGCTTTCAGATGATAAATTGGACTTACGTGTGATTATTTGGTTAACGTTGAATCATTGGTATGAATCAGATTTTTAGGAATCGAATGACATTTCAATTAACAGCCTTAATTGAATAACAAATTAATTGTGGTATTTTGGGTAATTGGTAAGTTATTGACAAACATTAGATTTGATACTCGTTAATCGGTTGTGATTGGGAAATTAAATGAGTCGATTGGAAGTGTTTAATGGTGTTGGGTATGTTTGATTGTCTGTCTAGATGGTGATATTGGTATGAGATTGCTTGGGAGCTTAATTAGAATTGTGAAAATTGTTTATTTTGGATTCAATGGTATATGTCAACTTTGTGCTACGTCAGGTGTTATCGTGACTTTCAAGTCTCGACTACTCTGACAGCGCCGTAACATGGTCTTTAGTATTTATGTGGGCAATATGATTGTGTAAAAACCGAGAGTCATGACTCGGACTTGGGAACTCGAAACGAATAATGACTCGAAATTTATATTGAAATCTATATTGAAATTTATAAGTGGGATGAATGAATTTATATCGAAATTTATATCGAAATTTTATATTGCAATTTTATATCGAAATTTTATATTGGAAATTACATTGAAACTTATATTGAAATTTATATTGAAACGAATAAATTTATATTGAAATTTATCTCGAAATTTATATATATATATATATATATATATATATACTAGTAAATGGTACCGGAAGATATAGATGATAAATGGTTTTGTACTGAACATTCGATAACAAGGCTTGCCTTGTTATTCAACATTTTAAAGCGGGAACCAACGTTTAAAAATAGAAATGTTTCATAATAAATGAGTCATTAAATGTTTCGAGGTCACGTTTATTGAATGGTGTCATTATGAATATTTAATGTCATTTATGTGTTGTGCATGGGTTACGGATGACCTAACATTAATAGCGTCGATCCAAGTGGATAACGGACTTATTAGGTTGACGAACCTAATAGGCGCCCGCTATGTACGTAGGATAACGTTATTAATGGGTGAATTATCCTTATGACTCGTTAGGATGTGTTTGGTTTTGGGATAATAAGCGACATGAATAAATGGTTAGTTTATCGAATTGACGAATTCGATAAGATCTAACTATTTATTCCGAAACTTATTAAACTATAAAGTTTATCGTTTAGACGTCTGATTGTGTCATTATGAGTCGCATTGTGGTTATTTGAGTGCATTTATGGTGCTTGTCGAGTCGATACCACACACACACACACACACGATGATACCTAACGCAAATAACTAAGTGGAGTAACGAGATATTTCTGAGATAAGAAAATGAATACATGTTGGGCATATAACATTGAAGTTGGGAATATATATATATTGAGAATTGGTTATAATAATTGGTTGTGCCTTGCTTAATAAAAATTTATCGAACCTTGATTGAATATAGACTGATCACCTATATTCAGCCAGAGACAGCAGGACATGGACTGATCACCTATGTCCGTCTCAGAGGTAAATTTTGCAAATTCCCAAATTGTTATAATAAAATTGTGTTTGGATTTGAGATTGGTTTTAAGAACGATAAACTTAAGGTGGACTCGCACACTCACACTCGCTAAACATCACGAAATCCCGCACTCACACACGACACACTGGCATCGTAACACCTCTGAATCGTAACACCTCTTGAATCGTAACACTCCTGGCATCACTATACGTCTCCGCTTATGTGGAATTCTTGGTAGTAACACTTGAGCGCAGTTTGCCATAAGTCGGGTGTGGCCCGATTGGCACTATTTGTATCCGAGTTGCTCATCGACATAAGCCTCGTTGATCTATTCGAGCATTTGAAATTGTTTTGAACTATTTTGGATTTGGTCTGGACTATTTTGGATTCGGAATTGGATTTTGGTTTTTGGATTTTTGAATTTGAGATTTTGATCTCGTTCCTAGTTTTAACTCGTCATTTGACTTTGAGTCATCGTTTGGCCTCGAATTATTATTCGGCCTCGTTTCATTGATAACTTTGTTAAAATCATCTTTCGACCTTTAGTCGGTATTCGATGGTAACTTAGTTGGAATTATCATTCCACCGTAATTCGGTAGTAATCTTGATGGAATTATCATTCCACATCGTTTCGGTAGTAACACCGTGGATTTGTCATCGAGCCTCGTTTCGTTGGTAATCCTGTTACCGACACTGACACCTCAAGCCTAGTCTTGAGCCGATTGTTGAGAAAACTTCCGAAACCATACTATTCACTCGAAGTTGATTTAAGCGACGTTATCGAGTCGACGTTACTCATTTCCTAAACCGATAATATTGTGGTCGACGTTGCTTCACCAACAGCTTTCAGTTAAGGTAGTACCTTATGTGCTGTTGATGTCGTACCTTATCCTCTATGTAGGAACCCCTATCGATAACGATCTAACGACTTTTTTTAAGTAAAGTTGTTCACCAAGGATTATCCTTAGATATTTTTTCGTCGATGATTAACTCTAGCAACATTTGAACCCTCAACATTGTTTGTTAACAATAGTCTGCTACGTCACACCACTGGTAATGGTAATACCTACCCTATTTTATCAATATGGTACCTTACACACCATAGATGAGAGATTCTCTAGCATACCTACTTAGAGCCGTGACGTTCACTCGTATGTAGAAAATGATTTGGACATCGATGGGTGGTTGAACTTCTTTTGGGGATTATAATCTTTGGAGTTGAACCTTGAAACCTTTGCGTTAAGTGTTAAGTGCACCAATGAGACAATCGGCTGACTGTGGTTAGTAACCAATACTCTCTTTTAGGAGTCATACTTTCGTCTCTAACCTAGATATCATGCTGAGTCAACCGACCGATTGCTGGAAGCAATCCACACTTTCTAATAGAGACATACTCTGAAACTTCCTAGACTCTTCATCTAGTAGAGATTCCGTACTCAGCAGGAATTTTGAAATCTTAAGGAGAAACCTGGACCACATTCTCCAGGACAATTATAAAATCCTTCTCTCGTCTTTCGAGAAGCACCTGCTAACCTTTCGGACCTCTCACCAAATGATAAGCTACACCATAGACGAAACCTTGGAAGTAGATTTCCGCCCTTACCTAAGTGGTTGTTGGTAGTTTTACCAACCTATTCACCTCCCGCGAATTAGTAAAAAGGAAAAGTATTGACGACAATGCTCGTCTCTCCTCATATAGTTATAGAAACACTAGAGAACCCAACTATCTTCTTTTAAGGAGGTGAGGTAGTGCCTAATCCTCTCCCTCCGGTAAAGTGACTTGCTCCAATAAGCTAGACCTCACTTTCGAACCTTAGCTCCCTACCTTCTTTCAATTATGGAACTTCGATTAAAAAGGGAATTCCCCTTGATCCACTTTGTCTATCTGGGATTTAATTGGTTAGTACACACCTGATCCTCCTTCCTCAACTTTCAACTCATTTCGATATTCTTTAAGGAAGGAGTGCGTTCGAAAAACCTAAGTTATACAAATGGACTTCTCCACACGTAAAGGAAACCGTGTGCTTTAGGAAATGCTTATTTCTATCCTTTACGGATTGTGGCAATCGCCACACACCCATTTTCATTTATCACTTACTAGAGCCGAGAGAACCGATCTGGATATGCTTGCAGTGTATCATCTCCAGACCGATGGCTGAAGTAGAGAAACCACTCGAAACCTTGTAGAACACGTAGCGTGCCTGATAAGTTTGACAATGGTCGGGATAGACACCTTCCCTTGGCCAACTTCTCCTATAACCATACCTATAACCATACAAAGGCACCGCAAGAGATCCTCTATGGATGTAAGAGTAAATTCAGATTGTTGGGTAGAAATGGAAATACCCCACCTACCAACTCTGAACCTATTGAAGAAGATAACAAAGGAAACCGTACTAAGTTGAGATGGATATGTAAGTTACTCACAAATCATTTGGAGACATAGACAACGTAAGTCTCTTGAACCCTCCAAGATAACCTAGAATTTAGCTTTCGAAGCCACCATAAAATTTTGTGAAGCGAGTAGTAAATGTGAAAAACTTAATCCCCGCTACGTTAGTCTTTTGGAAAAGCCTTGCTGGATTGAGATCAGTAGCTTAGAGTCTTGAGTTACCATCAGGGCTCAGTAGGATTCCCAATATCTCGTGCGTAAATGGAAGATAAGACTCGCCGATAAGGCAATTGTAATTCCTTAGGAAATCCTAAACTTTGGACGTTTAAACTTCGTTGACCTATCGAAATCATAGATGATGAAATCTAGCAACTTGAGTGAAGTTGCCTCTCTGTCTTCGAAGTTCATAGAAGCTGCAGTAAGATCCTTGACTCACGTTGAGAACGTGAAGATAAGCCCTCGTACTTTTGCACTCACCCCTTCTAGACTTTAACGGGTAATTTGGATTGAATCGCGAGGACGCGATTCCTTTTAAGGAGGTGAGGCTGTGACAACTCGTAAATTCTTTGATGCGTCGTAATTGGAGAAACGTCGATCTGAGCGATCGTTTGATTTAAGTTGATACACGAGTCGTATTTTATATCGTTTTTATTGGAATTAGTATTTTAAAAACAATGGCGTAACTCCCGAGTCACGAATCATTCGTGCACTAGGCTAAACGAACCCTGAATCTATTGTATCGAAAGATTTACAAAGTTACATCTAGGGTCCTTTTTGATAGTTTCATCTTAACCCTTGTATTTACTCAAATTACAACAAAGGTCCCTCCAGGGGTATAAATACCCCCACACTCCCATTTCACTCATTTCTCTCTCTCTCTCTTAAAAACACACACAACACAAATACTATCTCTCTCTATAATATCCGGCCACCAAACCCTAGGGTTCCGGCGCCGCTGCCGGAATCCGGCCAACTTTCGGCGACGTCTACGACCTACACCGCCTATACTGGATGATAGATCAAGGTCTCGTGGTTCTACTTTCATGCCGCACGCGTTTTGAATCCCAAAAATGCGCCCTAAATGTTAAAAATGCGTTTCGGATTCTAGGGTTTTAAAGAAAACGTTTTCTAAGGGTCATGCTTGGTTGATACGAGTTGTACTCGTATGGTAACGCCACAACAACCCTCTCGTCTATCTTTTCTCTCTCGGTAAAACATAAACTTTTTCTTATATTTTGATTATCTCGCTATTTTTACTGATTGTGCTTGTGTTATAGTTTTTGCGGGTGAACAAATAAAAGTGTCTTAAAAATAGTTAAGTGTCGTGTGGTATAGAAACTGAAAAAAAACGAGATTTGAGATAAAAGTATCATCGTTACTGATTCATGGATACGAGATTGGGCCAAAACAGATTTCATAAGTTTTATAAATGAACCGTAAACAATGGTAGCGCTAGAACTCGGGTCTCTTTTATTTTCGTGTGGCTGTGGTGGAATAAAACCTGGATTTGTGGTAATGATTTGATTATGGTGTCGTGGTGTTATTGCTCTTGTTGGTTCTTGGGTTTAATTCGTTGGGTGAACACGGGTTGCGTTTTGTGGGTCTCGAAAAGTTGTAACTTGTTTAGGATGACGGGTATCTTAGATTGGAACTAGAGTGGTGTAAAATGTTAAGTGGTAAAATTGGTATAAATGATGTCTAGTTTACTTGGGTGTCTCGGTTTAGACTAGAACTATGTTGCCTCCCTGAGTTGACTTGGTCAAACCGTACGGGTCGGGTCGGGTTTGACCCGAATGGTCACTTGGTGATTACCTTGTCTTGGTTCAATCTATCGGACATAATTAACTTAATGATGGTTGCGCCGTTTTAGTAACGCGTACTATAATTGTTATAAGACGTAAATGTTGATAATATGGAATATTGAAACTAGTGGATTGGCTAAAGATATAAACAATAGAGTGAATGGGGAAAACGTAACTAGTTAGTTATATAAACACATCGAATACTAACGAACCGATTAATGGTGTAGAACCAATAATAAACTTGTGATATAACCAATTGTTAATTATATAAATGTAATGACTTGATGGAGTAACGAATCAAATATGTGTATCGTAATTGGAATAAAACTATTGTGATATACAATATATGACTCAATCGGGTAACGATTGAGTTATGTATAAAACGGGATGACAAATGTTAAGAAATAACTACTTGGTTTATAATTACGGATATTACATATACGTTATAACATTCAATACGGATTATAAACTTGAAGTAACATTTGATGTACGGTTATATTGATTATGAGATAAACTTTGTTAAACGTTTTGGCTTAAATGAGTGTAGCATGTTAAGACTCGGAAATGAGTTTGATATGTTTATTTCGCGATATGTCCAAATATTTTGTCATCACATATTAACTAATAACGAGATAATTAGAAATATATATTATCAATGAGTATAGTTTTGTTTAACTATAAATCTTTATAAACTACGATAATAAATCATGTCTTATAAATATAAAATACCTTTTATAAACTTGTTGATAACATTTATATTAATTAGTGTGTTGTACTCTATTAAATGTTTTGGTTTAAATGAGTTTAGTATAATTGTTTTGCGATAAAGCTTAATATTCTGTTTTCACATCTAAGTGGCTATTGAGTATATAACTATATATCTTATTGATGGATACGGTTTAATCTATTATAAACCCTTATTAAATACGATGGTAACTCGTGTTTTATGACACGTGTTAGCTTTTATAAACTTGTTGGAAATATTATTTTGATAATATAACTTATTGAAGCCGTATTGATTTGGAAACGTTGGAATAAACGAACGTGTCATGTATGGTACACTACTTAATATACCTTATATGAATTAATTTCGGGTAAACTTGTATGATTATGAATAACGATTGAGAAACCTTTATTAATTGGGCGATAAATGGAAACTTGTCTTTTATTAGTAAACCTATACGTTTGGGAATTGTTGGGTAAATTACCGAAACTTATCAATTAACCTATTTATGTTGCATAAATAGTTGTCGTCATTTCCTACTCTTTGATTAGCTTGAGTATTGTCAAGTATTTCTTGACTATGTCAATATCTTTTCCTTTAGGGCGTGAGTTATGGTCTGTATATCTTGATTTGGTCGATGTCTTCTCTTCTTTCGCGTGAGTTGTACATCGCGTCTATGTTTCTTACCACCTCACGAAACGCTAAAGCTAAGCTTTTGAGATATTAATTATGAACTTTTGGGAACGATAATGGACTTTTGAAAGTAACGACATGAATGATCCACGAAAACTACAACACATTACTTTTATTGATTTCTTTATCGTATGAGCTATATTCTAAGAATATCGTATACGCATTAGGTTGCGTCACAACTATTCTATTGTACTCGTCGTACAATCTTTTGGATGCCATGGAGATTAACTTTAGATGCCAGTCGTGTCAATAGTGAATAGTGCGTTGATGTGCCGTGATTACATGTTATCTTCTGCTAGTATTTATTCGTGCATTGTTGTGGCAAAGGTGAGTTTCATAGCCCCACTTTTATCTACGTTTTAACTACGTTTTGAACTATTTTGGGGTGAGAATCATGCTGCTGTTTTTGGACCGTTAAAACTATTTGGATTTGATTATATGCTTGACTGTTAAGATAGATGTGCGGTAGTTGTTGCCTTAGTCTAGGTTTAACCGTGCCTAACTAAGAATAGTTTCATTAAATCATGTTTTGGGCCTAATAATTACACTTTTGGATTAAATGTTTTGAATAACCAAATTGGAATTGGTTTTGAGTGTTAAATGACTATCTTTTTGCTATACTTATGTGCGATACCAATCCAATAGTAACGCCCCGAAAACTTGATTAAGTCTACCGAGATTTGGGGGTGTTACACAAGTTTAGGGACCAACCGTGTATTTTAGTCTAAAAATAATTTATCTATAATTAAAAAAACTCAAACGGGTCAACCTGTTTAACACCCATGGCCATCAAACTGTTTAGACCAGACCCTACCCGTTTATTTTTTCGTGTCAGTTTTGGGTCGTGTTTCGTGTTTGGAATTGCTAAACCCTACTTTCTGATTGCATATCTTTATTTGTTGTGAGATGTAAATAGATATTTCTTGTACTTTCAGGTTTATGTAAGTAAAATAGGGCAAGAAATGACTGGCAAAGCTGCTTACATTCACTATAAAAAGTTACTTCTGCTCAATTATATCTCCTAACTTTCTCACCTGATTTTGCTTTACAAATTACAACCGTTAAACATCGTTTCAAAAGTTTTATTTTTTGCGTGTAAATATGCTATGAGCTAAATAATGATGCTTTTGTTGTTCAGCAAGTCTGATTTCTATTAACATTGAAGAATATATGTTGTTTTGACAGGAGAGTGGAGGATTTAAAAATAAAAAGGCGAAGAAAACGTCCACCAAGAAGAAATGAGTGTTGACTGCGTCTTACATATAGGATTGGTATATACTCCACTTGAGACGCTAAGAGTCTGAATGGGATTGTTCAAATACAGTTGACACTAGTAGCTTCAGAAGTGCTGGTGAATTTTTGTGAGGTGCTTCGGATGCTTAACACATGATATAAAGCAGAAGCTTTTTATAAAATTTAGCTTGTAGTCCAGATCTTTTTTGCTAATAAACATATTTTAGACCTAAAGTTAGTGTTTCTAAATGAAAATTTGAAGCTTTTTAAGAGCTCTTACAGTTATAACTGGATATCATATTGGTAGAAGTGAGTTTGAGCCTAAAGTAAGATTGCTTTAGGTTACAAATACAAGATTTACTTTTTGAATATTATGTATAATTAGAAGTTAGATGAGTTACTTAATAAATAGTCAAAGTAATTGACTTTTTTAGAAAGTCAACTGCATTTTTTATGAAAATGTTAGGACTTGGATATGAAGTTGAAGATCATGTACAAATGAATATATGAGGATTTTGCAAGTGATGTATGATCATACACAAAAGTATTAATATATGCTCTTTGGGTTAAAATCATCAAAAACAATTTGACCTTTTTAGTCAAAGTATTGACTTTCATCAAATTTACTAATTTTTTATTCATTGTAATGAACATGTAATGTTGAAGGGCCTCTTATGACAAAATTGCTATATTTGTATTAATCACCCTTGGTATTTACTTGGGTCAAAACTGGGGGTCAAGAAGATGACCTATGAAAAAATTGAAGTTTTGCATTTTTTCCATTTTGACCACATAGATTTAAAACAGTACAGTTTATTTCAAAGTTAGTTTTGCCAACTATACTTGAAGCAACCCAACAACATTTTAAATATGGATTTAGCCAATGTCTACTCTCAAATATACGTGTTAGTTTTATGGCCAAATATGTGACAAATCACAAAAAATACCTCATTCAAATCAAGTTCACACTACTTTGATTAATTTATTCGAAATGTAGATCAAAATGATATACTCGTATAAGACATGACTAGAAGTTTTGCTTTTTCGGTCAACCCGAATATGCACAATATGATATACTTTGATTAATTTCTAATATGTTTACGGATGTTATGTGAACATATCTGGCATTAGTGTTTGCAATGGAAAAATGTGTGTGTATGTCGAAGTAAAACATGATGTTTGATTAAGTGAATACCCCTAGTAAAAGTGGTGCAAGGAAAGAGTTGAAGGGTTTGTCATGCCATTACCCTTAATTCATGAACATTGATTTTTATTCTCGATAGGTAGTTATGGACCTTCAAATCAACCAAAAGGAGCATGAAGACACAAATGAAGTTAAAATCATTGTTGTACATTTGGTTGATAGTTTAATCTTGCTTAGTTTGTAGAACCTAGTTTAAGCTTATTCTTCTTAATGTAATATCATTAGTGTCATATTTGATGATCTATACAAGTCCACATTTGATGTTATTTTGTAAAAAAAACAAATTAGAATTTAATATGTATTATGGAGTCGGATCTTAGTTGGGTCGTAATTGGGTCAAAATAATGTTGCATTGTCAAATTGAAGAAGGATTTCAATAGTTTGATCATAAGACGTTGTTCATATATAAGTCAAGAAATATCTCATTTGTAGCGTTAATCGGGTTGGGTTTAGGTTCATTCGGGTGCGGGTCAACCCGAATATGCACAACATGATAACTTTTTTTTGACTAATAATGTAAGTTTATAAGAATAAGTTACAAGAAGTATATTAAAAAATTATAAAAAATCTTACCCGGATGAATCAGATTAACACGACCCGATCAGACAAAAATATTTAACCTGACACTCAACCCTTTTAGTATTCGGATTATGGGTCAACCGCATAAAATTTCTAACCGATTAACTTGACCGAATAGTTTTATAAACTCGACCGAATAGTTTCAATTGGGTCCGGCTCGGTCGGCTTTTTAACACCCCTACAATGATATCATAGTATTCGTTTTCATTATCATTATCTAAGTCGATGAATTAAATAATAATACCATTTTTTAACTTGATTAACCCAAGTCGATGAATTAAATAATAATACCATTTTTTAACTTGATTAACCGGTTGATAAAATGATCTCAATGTTCTTTAATTCTTTGCTTGTTTTCATTGTTTTTAGTTCCCAAATAGTCAGATTTTTTTGAAAGAAGTTTGATTAGATCCACTCTCAAGTAACATAGTTCATTTGACATCATATATTTGCGTAATAGTTTCCTGGTACTAGAATTGTAAATTATAGAGGACATTTGAAGGTTTCATTTAAAAGCATATGTACCTACCAAAATGTGTAGTGAAAGACTTTCATAAATGCTAGCTACCAAATGTTTTTAAATGCTAACTACCATGTCGAAAAACTATAAAAGCTTATAGATACTAGAAATAAGGGTCTCAAGAATATTCAAACTCGAGCAACTCGACTAACCTTAACTCTTATTAAGATTGGGTTTCGAGAGAAAGTTTTATCTTTATTTTGGTTTCGTGCCGACACGAATAATCGAAATTCTTAGTAAGCTCGAAACTTGGTAAACTGTTTATTATTAGTAACCCGAATAACCCAACATAAATAATCGTTATTCTAGTCAGGTTAATCTGAATAACAATCCGGAGAATATACATGCTGCTGATAATAAAATATTACTATGATTAACCAAATTTTAGAAACTTAAAAAATTTTCTTTGAAAAAAGTACAATACAAAATTTCATGAGAAGGAACCCACCAAGAAACCACATGACAATTGCAATAACTTTTTCTTTCATATCCTCAAAAGGAGATATTACTGTATTGTCACATCATGTTCCCCCATCATCACTAGTACGACTCATATGTGCACATATTTTCCTCACAAACACGTTTTTCACCATAGTTCAACCCTCTAGCTTTCTTTCAACAATTTGAAGTTATGGCATCTACTTCCAGTTCAATCAATCAAAAGAGCTTCTTCAAGTATGATGTCTTCTTAAGCTTTAGAGGCGAAGACACTCGAAAGAACTTTGTTGATCATCTTTATTTTGCTCTTACACAAAAAGGTATTGAAACATATAAGGATGATGAGAATATTAAGCAAGGGAAGATGATCAGTGATGAGCTTATTAAGGCCATTGAAGACTCAAAATTTTACATTATTGTTTTTTCAAAGAACTATGCTTCTTCATCTTGGTGCTTGGAAGAGCTTGTTAAGATTATGGAATGCCGGAAGGGTTTTGGGCATACTGCTTATCCCGTGTTCTACGATGTGGAGCCCACTGAAGTTCGCAAACAAAGTGGGTCAGTTGGAGATGCATTTGCAAAACATAAAGAGGATGAAGCTGCTGGGAAATGGAGGGAGGCTTTGAAAGAAGCATCTGATTTGGCTGGCTGGGAGTTGAAAAGCATTGCTAATGGGTGAGTAAATTTCTTCATCGTCTAGGCACAATTCTTTGATTTTACTTCTTTTTTATCTACGATTTAATGATTCCGGTGGGTTCCAATGTATAAATAATTAATGGCTTTCAAAAATGTTTAATCTCAAATGGGTCAAATGGGTAAATAACTATTTATAGCCTAACATGGTGTATTTTTAATGCATATAACCATAAAGCAGTTTTATATTCACAAACTTAAGATTTTTTCTGTAGTGACATATGACCTTAAAAGCATTAAGTTAGATGTTGAAGGGAAGTGTTTGCGGGTAGACCCAACCTGTTTTGACCTGGAAAAAATTTACCTTATACCCAGCCTATCTGTTATTCATTTACTATCTAACTGATAGCTGATTCTTTGAATCTTTGCCATTACTTTATATACAATTGTATGTGTTATTATCTAGATTTGATAGTTCAAGTAGGATTTTTAACAAGCATATTGAATCTTATTTTACATACAGACATGAAGCTAAATTTATCCAAAAGATTGTTGAAAAGATATCACTAGAGTTGCGTTTCATTAACTCGGATGTTGATGGAAAATTAATAGGCATGGACACCCGAGTAAAGGATGTTGTTTCATCTTTAGAAACCAGTGTGGATGATGTTCGCATGCTAGGGATATGGGGGATGGGAGGTGCGGGGAAGACAACCTTGGCCAGAGCTGTTTTTGATCATATATCCATTCAGTTTGAGGGTCAAAGCTTTGTTGAAAATGTTAGGGAAATTTCAAAAACCTCTTTGTCGGGTTTGAAGAAGTTGCAGAAGCAAGTACTCTCAGATGTTCTAAATGATAATAACATTAGAGTAAGTAGTGTTTCTGATGGGAAAAATATGATGAAAAAGTTCTTGCATAGTAGAAAGGTTCTAGTTGTTCTAGATGATGTGGATCACATAGAACAACTTGAGGCATTAACCGGTGACCGTAATTGGTTCAAGCCGGGAAGTAGAATTATCATAACAACCAGAGATGAGCAAGTGCTGCTTGCACGCAGAGTGAACTCGATTCATGGTGTCAATTTGTTATCGAATGATGAAGCAATTTTCATGTTCTTTAGGTATGCATTTGGGAGAGAGATTGAAATTGAAGGTTACAAAGAGCTATCGAGGCAAGTTGTACGTTATGCGGCTGGTCTTCCATTGACTATAAAAGTTTTGGGTTCATTTCTATGTGGTAAAGATGAAATTGAATGGAAAGATGCCATAGAAAGAGTAAAAACAATTCCGTTGGAGGAAACTTTGAAAAAATTGGAATTAAGCTACAATAGTCTTGAGCACGATTACAAAGAAATATTTCTGGATGTTGCATGCATACTCAGAGGTTGGAAGGAAGAAGATGCAATTAGAGTGCTTGAAAGCCGTGGATTCCATGCTAAAATTGGTTTAAGAGTTCTTGAGCAGAAATCACTTATAACTATTGATGAATATAAGGAATTGGGGATGCATGATCATTTAGAAGAAATGGGTAGGAATATTGTTCGTCGGTCACACCCCGATGAACCTCAAAGACATAGCCGATTTTGGATTAATAAGGAAATTGAGGATATATTGACTAATGATCTGGTAAGAATTAAGTTATGATTTAATAAACCGAGAGTTAACTACATTTTATGTCCATGTGGTTTGCTGGATATTTTATTTTGGTCCAATAGTTTAAAAAGTTTTGAGGTTGGTCTAAAATGAAACATCTGTTACATGTTTGGTCCAAATTTCTAACTCTGTTAGCATAACTATATTTGACCATTTAATAATAACTTACCAGTCACTTTTCTTATAAAAAACACATAACAAGTTTTCCCCAAATTCACTTTCTCTCTTTAATAATCATTCAAAAATTCATTAATTCAAATTGAATTATCATTCAATTCATTTTACATCATCTTCATTCACTCTCAATTTGATCATATCTTCAGTGATTTTGGGCGTTTTGAAATTTAGGGTTCCAACAAAAATTAAGGGTTTTTATTTTTTCGATTTCAGGGTACCGAAGCAACTAAATGTCTATTCTTACGGTCATCACCGGGTTTCAGTGCTGAAATTGCAGTAAAAGGTCTAGCAAAAATGAAGGATCTTAGATTCATTGACATACGTCTCATGAAGTATGATCATTGGAGCAATATTGTTGAATTTGATAAAGTTAGCGAATACCTTCCAAGTTCCTTACGATTTATAAGATGGTGTGGTTTTCCTTTTTCGAGTTTACCGAATACATTTCAAGGAAAATATCTTGTTGAACTTGACATAAGTTACAACAAAATTGTTCAACTTTGGGAAGATGGAGAAGGAAAGGTAGAATAATGGTTAATTTGTTGTTTTTCATGATTCATTATGATCCAATATATCTATTGGTTTTTCATTGCACCAATATTAATTATTTTTTTGTACTTATGTTAGGTTCTTCATAAGCTCAGGTTCCTCAGTATCTGGTGCTCAAAATTACAGTCCGTTGACCTTAGGTTGGCTCCAAATCTTGAGCAGTTGACTATTGACTATTGTCGTGATTTCCGAGAGCTTCATATACCTGCTGATAATCATTCAAAGCTCGAATATCTCAGTCTCACTTATTCAAAGTTGAAAAACCTTCACCTCGGGAATACTCCGAATCTTGAGGAGCTTAGACTCGAAGGGTGTAATGATTTGGTAGAACTTCAATTGCCCGTTGAAAATCTAAAGCTCCAAGAGCTCAACCTCAGTCATTCAAAGTTGAGGACCCTTGACCTTGGGCTCACTCCAAATCTCAAAAGGTTAAATCTTGAAAATTGTTCTGATTTGGTAGAAATTAATGCTCCAGTTGGATGTCTGAAAAATCTTCTCTTCTTAGACTTAAGTGGTTGTGGGAGGTTTAAGTCTTTTGTGTTTGACAAACGGTTTGACAAACGGTCTCAACCAGCTGAGGCTGGTTCTTTATCTGAGTTACATCTGATTGCAGAACCCACTGATGTTTGCCAATTACACTCCGACAATGATTCTCCAAAGTTTCGGTTTGAATGTTATTATAAAGAAGATCGAGCTTCATCGTTTGGAAATCTTGAAAGGCTAATTTCTCTAGGTCTTTGTGCTTGTACAAACCTTGAGAGTTTTTCAAGAAGCATTTGTAGTTTACAAGGTTTAAGAAAGCTTACACTTGAAGGCAGTATTCCAGAGGTACCCCGGGACCTTGACCAGTTAGAATGTCTAGAGGAGCTAGTTTTTTCATCTACAAATATTGGAATTCTTCCAGATAGCATTTGTAAGTTGAAGCATCTCAAATCTCTCCAACTTAAATCATGTTTGCTTCTTGAGAAGTTACCCGATGATCTTGACCAAATAGAATCTTTAGAGACGCTAATCATAATGGATTGTAACCGTTTACAAGATATTCCAAACAAAATTGGTAAGATAAACTGTGTTATATCACCAAAGGTCTACAAGCGCTATACGCATGGGAAATATAAGCAGCAGCCCATAAATGACGCAGTTGACAGACCCACAGGAACCAATACATAAATGACAGGTATATTCTCTGTCTTTGTTTTTGTATTGATCGCCTTACATGACAACAACTAATCTCTGTTTTATATATGTTTTTACTTTGGATCCTGACATTTGTTCCATTCAAATGTTATTTTTCTAACTTGATGTAATTGTTTATGTTTTTTTTCTTTCACCAGGCATTGTTGATTGTTTTCGCGTGCTTAGATTCTTCATCGCGTCACTCAAATGAACCAAAGGATCATTGTTGATTGTTGATTATTTTCAGGTGTTTCTCGCTCAATCTGTTTTGGTCATTGATAGTTTTCTCTGGTACATTCCCAAAAGTACTATCGTTTGTAAATAAGTGTTTCAAATTATGATTTCTTTTATCTTTCGATATTACTATATTAGTACTACTTTTTATTGCTCTATTAGATTACACTATAATCCCTATCCGGGATTTTTTACTAATTGCTGTAAATCATAGTAGAATTTGAAGTTAGATAAGTTAATTCATGGAGTTCAATAAACACAGTTGACTTCTTAGAAAGTCCAACTTTGTTCTTAATAAAAATGGTCAGAATTTTACATGAGGCTGTAGATGATCATGTAAATAATAAACTTAAGAAAGTGTTATAAGTTATGTATACAAGTTTTGATTCACATAAATAAACTCTTCATTTGGATGAAATTATTAAACATAAAAGCATTTGACTCTTTGAGTCAAACTATTGCCTTTCAGCGAATTTTACTGAGATTTTAATGAAATTGAACCGAAAAACATATTTCAGTGATAAGAATTATCAGAGCATCAACTGTTTGTATTATTAAAGGCGATTGAGTAGTCATATGTTGTCTTTGTCATGGTTGGGCTACAACCTATAGAATGTAAAATTCGGACGCTAGTTTGACATGGTAAAACTGAAGTAACACGAAACGTTGCTTATAATTAAACCTGCGTCAATATTGATCACATACACGTACAGGACATGACAGCAAGCTTTGATGCTACAAACTCAGCTTCTTTGTTGCGGTACGTGGAACTCCTTTCATGCAGCAGAGTTGACTTCTTCAAAAAGTCAACTGCATTGCTGATGAAAAAGGTTCTTTTGATATGAGGTTGCATATTCTCATGTTTTGGTCATTAATAGTTTTTTCTGATACACTCCCAAAGTATGATCGTTTGTAAAAAAGTGTTGAAAGTTATGATTTGTCTTTTATCTTTCGATATTAGTACTTTTTAATACGGTGTTAAATCCCAACTTGGATGTTGTATTAATTACTTAGAGCCAATATAGAAGTTCAAGTCAGATAGTTTAATTCATGAAGTTCCAGAAACACAGTTGACTTTGTACAGAGTTGAACTGTGTTCTTGATGAAAATGGTGGGACTAGGATAAAAATAATCTCTACATTTGGATGAAATCATTAATGCCATAAAAAAAGTTTTGGAGTCAAACTATTGGTTTTCTACACATATGAAATTTTTGTAAGTGATGTAAGATCATATTACATAAAGAAGCTTTAAATTTGGATCAAATCGTTAAGCATAAATATAATTGACTTTTAAGTCAAATTGTTGGCTTTCATCAAATTTCACTGGGATTTTCATGGGAGTGTACCGACAAACATATTTCAGTGATTACGAATTATCGGAGCATGAACTGTTTGTATATTTGAAACCACTAAGTAATCATTTTGTTTATTTGCCATCATGGTTGGGAAATTGGGATACAAACCGTAGAATGTAGAATTTGGAAAACAGTTTGACATGATATAACTGAGCTAACACAAACCGTTGCTTATAACTAAAACAATATCACCATCGACCACGTAGGTGATACTGTTATGATACTAGAGTCTAAAAGGTTTGTAGTTTTATCATAAAATTGCAGAAGATGATACTGTACAAGGACGTGACACCAAGCTTTGTTGCTGTAACATGTGAGATGAAAATAATCATAACCTCTGTATCATTGTGTTGTTTCCAAATTCATTATTGGGCAAACTTGAAGGTCAAATAATTGTTGATAAGATAAAACTGATACTTAAACCTCGTTTATCCGCGATTGAAGTGGTTAAGGCGTGGGAGTAGTTCGGGTACGGTGGATTTGGGTTCGGTGATGATGATGAAGATATTGAGGACGTTTCGTCACCAGAGGATAATAATGCTAAAGGTAAAAGTAAATATTAATTTTGGTCATTGATTTGTTAAAAGTGATTAATGTTTTGTTTGGGATACTTCTATTCAATTTGTCTGTTAAAATTATTATTGCTTGGGTTTGATATTGTTTTTTAGGATTTAGGATTGCTTATCCAAACATGGTTATTTCATTTAGTGAAGGAAGCAAGTTGTTTTAAGCGATGACCAATTTATCAGTTTCAATAAGCAAATCAACAATTTCTTCTTCAATTGTGCTAGTGTTTGGTAAAATAATCATAATTAGATTATTAGTTTGAGTAAGCAACTTTGAAACTCACTAGTTTGCTCTTACATCATCATACGTCACAATCATTTCCTCTGTCCAAACACTAAAAAACACTGATTATATTTTGTTTTCAAGCAACCCCAAACACCCTCTAATGGCGAAGCAAACTTATCACATAGACCATTACTGGCATAGGTAACATTATTTTCATCAAGAACCTTTTATCCCAAATTTGTCAAATGATCTGCTAGGCTAATTATCTGCAAGTACTTGGTTATGGACGAGTCGACACAATCAAGGTTCCGTAAGTTGTTGTCAAGCTGAATAGTTCGGTTGTGCTTATTTTCATGAAAGATCTTTTTTCAGATGCTCCCACAAGTCTTTAGCTTTCATCATTTTACACATTTCTAGACTTCCAAATCGAAACTTTCCCACCCTCTTCCCAGTCCATCTCCACCTAAACCTGTGTCTTCTGCCACCTCCTCGTCCCACTCTTCCAATTCTGATTTGGTCATTCCAGTGGCCCATCTACAGATGGCCCTTCCTCGGCCCAAACACCTGCTGCACTCAAGGTCAAACACCTAGTGCATCTGCGGCTCACACTCACACACCCAAGGTCTAGACACCTCGTGATATCCTAACTGGCATGGTGCAGTGTCGTAGATTTCGGTGACCCTCGCCTGCCAGCACATCAGTATTTCTTCCATTAGATTTGATTATTCAAGAGCTAGTTCGAACTCATTTGTGCAATTTTTTCCATTGAATACAGAAGATAGGTTCTTATCAGCCCAGTACATTAAATATCGATTACATGTAAGTTAGTTCTGTCATATTATTGATAGCTTTTAAGGGTTTTTATGCAAATAGCTCTTCAATAATTCGTTTTTGTATTTCTTTTTATTTTTAGGGGTCAATTTAGCAGTGGTGACAAAACTAAACAAGCTACTATAACTAATAAAGCTGAGACAAGCTCCTCAAGGAAAAATTCAAGAAAATCAAAGACTCAAGAAACATCACAAGGTTTCATGAATCGGAAAGCTGATACTGCGTAAGGGATCACAAAAGATGCTGACAAGAGAAGGGTTCAAGCTGATGGTCAAGGTTTCTGGGCATTGGTTCACAAATGGCTATGGGAAGAGGGTAAGTTGGAAAGTTCTTGTTCTGTTATAGTACTCATTTCTAATCAAGAAACTGATATCTCTCTGAGTTTGAATTCTTTGTTATAGTAGTCATTTTGAAATTAAGAAACTGCTAGAACCAAATTCAGGTCAGGTTTGGGTTTGGATTGGCATGCCAGAATGCCTTAACCCAAGCACGACATCTTTAAGTAGTTAGGTCAGTTATAATCCTAACCCATCTACACATAACACAAACATCGCCTATTCAACCTGCTTTTCTAAACTTGTGGGTGGGTCGACATGTTTAACCCATTATAAACATAATTTATCTCGAATAAAAAAAAACTCAAACGGTTACTGATTAGACCAGACCCTACCCGTTTATTTCCATGTTGGTTTTGGGTCGTGTTTTGTGTTAGGAATTGGCACCCCTACTTTTTGATGGCATCTCTTAATGTGCTATATGATATAAATAGAATTTTCTTGTACTTTTCAGGTTTTTGTCACTAAAAATGGGCAAGAGATGACTGGCAAAGCTGCTTACATTTACTATAAAAAGGTACTTCTGCTCAATTATATATATCTCCCAACTTTCTCACCTTGTTTTGCTTTATAATTGATAAACTTCGTTTTAGACTTTTTTTTTTTTTTTTTTTTTTCCTTTAAATATGATTTGAGATAAATTGTCTCTTTTGTCTTATAGCAATCTGTTTTCAACTTTCATTCTTTTAAATCCGTTGTTTTGACAGGAGAGCGAAGGAGGATCAAAAAATAAAAAGGCAAAGAAAACTTTCACCAAGAAGAAATGAGTGTTGATTATGTGGCTGAAATGTGAGATTGGTATATACTTATGTTGAGACACTAAAGAGTTTGAATGGGATTGCTCAAATACAGTTGACACTAGTCGCTTCAGAAGTGTTGGTGAATTTTCTGAGTTTGCTCGGTACCAGAAAATAAAGGACATAAAGCGGAAGCGTTTTGAATTTTAACTTGTAGTATGGACCTTTTTTTTACTAATAAACATATTTTAGATCTAAATTTTTGTTTTTCTAAATGGGAAGTTGAAGCTTTTTAAGAACTCTTTGGATTATCATATTGGTAGATAAGTGAGTTTGAGCCTAAAGTAGGATTGTTTTAGGTTACGAATATATGTTTTACTTTATTGAATATATGTCTAATTAGACGTTAGGGGTGTTTGTTTAAGCTTATAAGACATAAGTCGCCGTGTTCGGCTTATATAACATAAGCTACAATTTTGTGACTTATTTTGACACTTACGGGCTTATATAACATTGACAATGTTATATAAGCCCGTAAGTGACAAATAAACCACAAAATTGTGGCTTATGTTATATAAGCCGAACTCATATAAGCTAATAAGCCCATACATAAGCCGAAACAAATACCCCCTTAGACTAGTTAATTAATAGAGTACACTCAATATTAGAAAGTCAACTGTGTTTTTGATGAAAATTATGGGAATTTGATATGATCATATGAAGATGGAAATGATCATGTACAAATGATTCTATATTCTACAAGTGTTGTATGATCATACACAAGAGTGTATCGTTTTATGCTCTTTGGGCTAAAAAATCATAAAAAACAAAACCATTTGACTTTTTTTAGTCAAAGTATTGACTTTCATCAAATTTAACGATTTTTTTATTCAAATGTAACGAACATAAGAGTGTTTGTTACTGCTGGTATTGTCAAATAAAAAAACAAAGTTGAAGGGCATGTTATGACAATACTATATAAATAATTTTTTTGAAGAATGGAGTTATAATTTCATTGCATGTTGATTTTAGTAAGAAATGGAGCTTGATTTTATATGTTTATGGATTTGGATCTTTTACTTGGGTCAAAACCAGGTCAAGAAGATGACCCATGAAAAAAAAACCCGAAGTTTTGCTTTTTCGCAGATTGACCACGCAAGTTTTAAACAATTAAGTTTATTTCAAAGTCTGTTTTGCCAGTTATACTTAAAGCTCTTAACCAATTGTTAAAAAACCTATATAGCGACTGTGTGCTCTCAAACATAAGTGTTAGTTTTGAAGCGTAATACGTGACAAATCACAAATATACATAGTTACATCAAGATAGAACTACTCTGAGTTGATTAACGTGTTGGAAATGTAGATAAAAATGATATACTTGTATAAGATATGTTTACGGACGTTATATGAACGTATCTGGCATTAGTGTTTGCAATGGAAATGTGCATGTGTATGTCGAAGTAAAATATATGATGTTGATTAAATGAAGAGAGCCTTGGAACAATTGACTGGGAATTGCCAACTTTTTACAAGCAAAGTACATTTTTATACAAGGGAAATTGTGTTATATGCATAGGTGACGTTTAAAAGGAAAAATATCTTATTGTGTGTAAACTACATTACTTCTCTTATTGTATGTATACTATTACTTTTGTGTAGTTGCCTTCATGTAAAAAAAGAAGAAAAAGTTGAAGGGCTTGTCATGCCATTACCCTTAATTCATGAACGTTGGTTTTTATTCTCAAAAATCATAGGGAGACAAAAGGTCGATCAAGATTTCATCAAACAATGGGAGTTATGGATCATCAAATTAACCAAAAGGTGCATGAAGAAACAATTGAGGGTAAATCATTGTTGTACGTTTGGTTGGTAGTTTAATCTTGCTTAGTTTGTTTTGTAGAACCTAGTTTAAGCTTAAACTTCGTTAATGCAAAATCACCTTAAAAAACAAAAAATGAAACTTTTATCACCTTAAATTGATCTTCTTGTTTCTTCTTCATCATGACTGATCCAATACCCACATCAATCTTTGTTAGAATTAATGTTTTAAGCTTTTGTTTTTAGATTGAACAATATGTATATTTGTATTTATGCTTGTGAAGTATGCGTCTACATTCTGTATTTTGGCTAAGCCTGGAACTTTAGAATGGGCTTGGGCCAATTGGGTCATATTGGTCAGTTTTGACCCGTTGTGACTCTAGGGATAGGATACGCCCCTAGAATTTCATGAAGCGTGATAACTGCCTCTCAAGGCACCGTTTCATAAAGTATATAATGTTAGGGGTTGTATAAACTTTGTATCATTCTATATCTATTAATCAAAAGTACATTGTTTATGCATCTTTGTTGTTTCTGCACATTATACGCATTGCCAAACACCCCTATAACTTTCTGCACAGTCAAAACCAAACACTCATTTCGAAATACAATCGATTTGCAAACCACACTTGGCCACAAGAATCCTATTTATATCAATCTTGACCATTGCAGATAAATTGCTTACTGTAAACAACATAACCTCGCTTATACATGTCAAACTAGATGTTGACAAACTTAACTATTATTTTTGGGCTTATTTTTAAAGAATATATGTGAAGGTTTTGAGGTTCTTAAATCTTAACCATCTAAAAAGTGAATCCACCAGTAGGGCTGGCTATTGCTGCTCCTCCTTCTGTTCACTCGTTGAAAGTTGACTCAATTGTGACTCATGGATCTTTTTTACTCTTTAATGCTCTTCAAGAACGCCTTCTTGTGACGAATCCCAAAATTGCTAAGGGTGTTTGAGATCATATTGAGAATAATTTTTTTGACAAGGGGGAATCACAGATACTACAACTTGGTGACCTAATCGTGAATGCATACTTTATAAAGATCGAATCCATCACCATCATATTGACTAGTCTTGGATCTCTCATTAGCAATGATAATGTTGTCACCTATGCTCTTAATGGGTTATGTGATAAATATTATCATGTTGTGGGCATTTTTGCACATAGGGTTCCTTTCACGGATCTAAACACGGTGAGATCTATGATTCCTACCGAAGATATGAGATTGAAGTCAATCCCAAGCCTCTACACCCGATGCTTCATCTTCATTTCCTACTATTCTATTGGCTAAAAGCAATAATTGACGAGGAAATGGTTGTCGTGACAATTGTACATCTCAGTGCTCATATGAGCCTCGGGTTTGTCATAATTTTGCTAAAGGTTTTTGTTGATTTGGTGCTACTTGAAAATTTGTGCATGATTCTTCCACTCATACAAAGCAGAATAGTTATTCATCCCTTTGGTCACTGCTTAATGTCCCATTGTTACTCCTATTGGACCCAGAGGGGTCTCAGAAGGGTGTGCAATAGGTGCCGTCGCACATGGCCTCCACTTATTACGGGCCACATTTTCATTAGTTTTCCATATAAATACGTATAATATTAAACATATATGAGTTATATAATTCAAGTTTTATATGTGGTTTGTGTTTAGTTTACAAGTATAACATGGCATTTTTGTTGTTATTGCACATGGCCACCTAAAATTACGAGACGACCTAGGACCATCTATGCAAAAAAGAATGGAGTTTGATATTACAGATTCGGATCTTAGTTGGGTCTAAATGGGTCAAAATAATGATGCATGACCAAATTTAGGGTTTACTTTTACCTATTTTGATTGTTACATATATTTGAAATTTAGGGTTGTGGAATTGGGAATTAAGGTTTTGGTGAGAATTGGGGGGAAAACATAATTGGTAAAATGTTTATTGACCTTTGTTAGGTCAAAGTCTTTTAATAGGGTTTTAATAAAAAAATTATTTATTAAGTTTTTTATTCACTCGTACAATAGTAACCGGTTGCAACCGGTCACCAGTTACAAATATGGACAATATGGGTAATATTTGAACATATTTAGGAGTTTCATAGTTGATAATAGTACTTTACAAAGTTCCTTACCATTACCAACAATTGGATTTTTTTGAAGGTTCATGGTCAATTTATGGACTTAACCCATTTTTTACCCATGAAAGCTGAAAAGCCTAGAAAATACATGTACTACAAGAAGTTCTAGAAGGGCCAACACCCTCTTTAGTCTTGAAGTAGCTCGCCTATGCACATATGGCTTTCCGTTATCTACTATGTGTGGTACGCCCCTACATGTAAATGCACACACACCATGTCACCATGCATGAGACTTGTAAGTTGTACTTGAACCCAACCGAATATTTCAATAAACTTAACCTAGTTTAGTTTTTGTTTTTAACCCACTAGTACTATAGAGTAATACGTTACTACCCTTAAAATAACAACGTATAAATTTGCATAAGATTATAAGTATCAATTTTTTTACTATATACGTTCAATAAGGACTCATTTATTTCATTTTTAAAAGTATAACCTATGTGGACACGAGTTTACAATTTAAGCACGGGTTACTTTAATATAAAAATAAATATACGCGATTGTACTTATAACAATGACTCATGTAATTCTTATTTATTAATATAAAGATATATAGAAAAACATTTTTAAAAAACTTTAACTTTATCAACGCTCATTATGTGCTATTAAACTTGCATCATGTGTACAACATAATATCAGTCGTGAAATTTAAATAACAACATCAAAGATGTTTGTCAGCTAAATAAAATTAAGGGCAAATTGTCTAAAAAGGCATCGAAGTTGCCACCTTTTCCTTTTCTGGGCATCAAACTTTTTTTTTCCTATAGTAGCCCTAAACTTGCCTAATTTTCCTTTTGTAACACAAAATCACACTTATAGTGTAATTAATAAACCCGTTTTAAGCTGAGTTTGTGATTTTTGGGCATGTTTTGAACAAAAATTGTTAATTGAAGGATGTCTTGTAAAGGTTTTTACAAACCTTATTTACTTCCCCCACCCAAATCCCAACCCTAAACCTTACTGAATATTTTCCCCAATCCTTTCAAAATCAAGAACCCTAATTATGAGTACTTCTTCTTCAGCACAATCACGTTTAGTTGGAGGTAAGATTGAACGTTTCTGTAAGTGTGATCGACAATTGAGAGTCCAAACATCAACCACAAGGACGAATCCAGGAAAGAGATTTGTAAAATGTGCTCAATGTCGCGTCTATGAGTTTCTGGATGAAGACCTTCCTAGTACTACAAGGACTTGGTATATGGGTTCTTTCAAAGGCAGAGAGGTGTTGAAAATGCACCCGTGATTGAAGCTCTAGCTTTGGATAAGGCAAGGTTGGAAGAGGAGTTGAAGGCTACAAAGACAAGAATGGAAGAGGAAGTGAAAGCTGGAAAGTCCAAACTGGAATTGTATGATAGGTTGTTTATGATGATGTTAGGAGTGTTATGTTTCATTTGTGTTTGGTTTGGTATGAAACTATCCAACTGATGTAGTCTTTTGAAATGTTAATGTAGTCTTTTGAATAGTTAACTCTTAACTTTGGATAATGAATGTCAATGTTTTAGTTTGGTAAATGTTTTGAATTGTTAAGTGTTAGTATGGTATACACACAGATATGATAGTCATAGGATTACATAGGACTGCATTACATAGGATTATTCTAGGGCTTACTAAAGCCATACCACTAACATTACTAAAGCCATAAAACTACTCATAAGGCTGCTACCATTACCATTACTAACTTGTAGTGGTTCCAAACCACTCATTTCCTAGACCTTGTCCTCTTCCCCTTCCCCTTCCCCTTAGTCTTAGCTTCATTGTTGATAGGCTTGGCAACAAAGTCTTTGATGCCCATCTCAGCACAAGTTGCCTTGTTTGGCAATCCCAGAACTTTGGGCCTAGCATCAAAAGCTAGCTTGGCAAGCTGCTTTGAGGTTAGTGGCACCTCCTCATCATCATTTTGTTCAACTTGCCTTGAGCTGGAACCAACTTTCCGTTCAATAGGTAGTGGCTCTTCAATGTGCTGCAATGGTGGAAAATAAGATCCCCATGATATTTCTTCAGAACCACCTTGTTCAAGAGTCTCTTCGTGGTGCGGAAATGGTTATTATTTCTAAAATCAAAAACAATGTCGAGAATTGCATAAAGGAAATATGCATTAAAGTTGTTAGATTTCCTGGTGTATGGTTATTATTTCTGGAAATGGTTATTATTAAGTTGTTACATACCTGGTGGTTGGCTGGAAACAATCCTCTTGCTTGAACTCATGTTTTGAAAAGTATGTTTAGATAAACAGATATGAGTAGAAGATGCGTGGGATATGGTATTGGTTCATTTGATTTTATAACGATGAAGTATGTTTAGATATCATTTGGTATCAGAGCTTTTGGTTTGCAAATAAGCCTTAAAATGATGCAGTTACGGAAGCATTCAAATGGCTCAAGACTAAAGATTAATCAAAAGACCGAAAACCATCACGGTTTCTTGACAAAAGTCAATTTTCTAAAACTCAATAAAAAAATCCCCCTCAAATTAGAATCCGTGAAACCATATAAATAAGCTCCTAACTACAAGTTAGGCATGAAACTTGGATAGCAAATAAGCCTTAAAATTAGGCAACATAATTAATTAAAGATAGACAAAAATCAAACCTAAATATAGATAATGCAATCAAATCATTTAAATAAATGAGATAAAGATTCGGTTCCAACTTAGTCTTCTTCGCAGGTCGGGTCACACCGCATCAGACTGCATAAAAACAGATTTCATTGACTGCAAATAGCCTATGGTTCATTTAATTTAGATGACTGCCTTATCAATGTGTTTATAGACTGCATAAAGAAAGACTGTAAATAGCCTATGGTTAACAATGTCAACTTTATGTCCACTTTATGCATAAATGATGTCTGCATAAAGGATGACAAGTGCATTTACTGCAAATAGTAATGCCTATAAACAATGACAACTGCAATTACTCATAAGATGTAAAAATTTTGAAAGTAATAAGAAAACATATTTAGAAACTGCATATTTCATTAATCTTAGTAGTTTAACAATGACCATCTTTTTACTGCCCTCGAAAGGATGTACAAAATGGGCTATTGTAAGATGGTCATTACATAAACTTGTAACATAAGTGGTTGCTATCATGAGTGTATCTGTTCTAGCCATATTACATACCAAAATGACCATCAGTTAGTGCCCTCAAAAGATGTACAAAATGGGCTATTGTTTGATGGTCATGACCTATTAACATTAGTTATCTAGACATATTACATACCCAAATTAAGTTATCATAGTTTACATTAGTTGCCCACAAAAGATATACAAAGAGGGCACATGGAATTCCTTGTTGTTCAAGCATCATCTATTTCCAATGCAGACTCTGTAGTGCTGCCCTGGCCATCCAACTGTTTAGCCAACTTCAATTTCATGATTCTTTTACTAGGCCTTCTTACTTTCAGTTTAGTCATCCTTTTTTGCAAATGGTGCTGCTGAGGTTGTTCTTGAACTTGTTCCTGAACTTGTTCTTGAGTCTGATCTTCTTCAGCATGCATGTGCTCAACTTGAGTAGCAGTCATTTCAATCTCTGTTTGAACTTCAGGCTGTTCTTCATTGTCATCTTGAGGGTGTTCTTCATGGTCAACTTGAGGTTGTTCCTCATGGTCAACTTGAGGGTCTTCTTCATGTTGAACTTGAGGTTGTTCATCTGTTTGAGCTTGAGGTTGTTCTTCAGTTGCATCTTGGTCACCAAACCATCTTGCATAAGCTGATGTGCAACCTCTTTTCAAGCCCTTCCTATTTGTCCCATGTAACCACCCGCATTTTTAGGTTACTTTTCATTTTCGAGAATTTACTATTCACTTTTACTATTCACATTACTATTCACTTTCACTATTCATCCCTTAAAATTTTTATTTCACATTCTCCTAAGATAAATTATTTTAGTAATGACCTGAGAGTTTGACAATCGTTAGATCATTTTAGCAAAAGTTATTAAGAAAACATCGTTTTAAAGTTTCGTTTTGAACGGTCCACCGTTTAAATATCACGCGCATAACGAAAATCAACTCTGATAATTTTCCTCACATCAAATAAATTTTTAGATCACTCATAATTAATTTGAGAATTTTTAAGATTTATTTTTATGTTACCAAATAAACCCTGCGCTGAACGAAACTAAACTTACGTTTTAAACAATTCTACTTACATCGACTTAACGATTCCTGCACTGTGTTTCTAATATGTTTTTAACACTTTTATATTTTTTGTAAAAGTCAAACATATTTCCCTCCTCCTTTGACCATAAAGGAATTAACTTTGTACGTTCTACATTTTTTAAATCGCGTAACTTTTAAACTTCACGAATAACTGTAAAGTTATCCCGCGTATGACGAAAACCACATTTTAACATCTCATATAACTTTTAGACTAATTTTAGTCTACTCTAAATAAATTCACGGTCGTTTCCCTTAAATTTCGTTCTTTTCCGATAAACTGCGAATTACGCGTTTTTGACCCGTATTTCCAGCTTTAAGCAGCGTTTTTGCACCCAATGAGACTTATCACCCATTTTATATTTTTATATGGGGTATAATGATGAGCTTCATCATTCCTACAAGTTTCATATTTTTACGATACCCGCTTTTACGTTTTATGGCTTAACAACTTACGGTTGGCATTTAACGGAACCAAATCATGCTCTAAACTCAAGATAAGACCAAAACTATCCACCTAAGTCATCTTATCTCTATTTGGCTGACTTAGGGGGGGGGGAGTCATCATTTTGGTGGCATCATCCTAACCATGGTTCATTTAGATCATTACAAGTGTCCTAACTTAACCATGGTTAATAATTAACCCAATATATGGTTAACCAAACTTACCCTCCTATAAATAGCAAGTAAAATGCATCCTAAGAACCCTCATATTCTGTTCTTGGTCGTTCATATCACAAATCATACACATCTTCCATCATTTGATCTATAAACTCCAAGTTTATGCAAGGAAGTTCCAAAGATCAAGCTACTACATCAAATCTCTAGCAAGTTTAAGTGATCTTCTTGAGTTTAAATCCACTCAAGTCACTTAGTACTTCATCACCAACTCTTCAAGTTTGCAAGGGTGCCAAGGTGTGGAAAGCTAGCTCAATCCAAAGTCTTAAGCGATCAATCAAAGTCCTATCCTTACTAAGTTACTCATTTCTTATTGAAAGCCAAAAGTTGTAAGCAACTTATCACCACCATCATCTCATCTTTATTATTCATAATCTTAACTATTTCATGCTATATATATAGTTACTATGTTGATTCATGATGTACATATACTTAACCAGTAAACTAGTCATATTCTACACATTTGAGACCATTAAAATCAGTAACCTATGGACTTTCTAACTTACATACTATGGTAGACAAGATAAAAAGGTAAACATAGCAACTTGAATCACCCGAAACGGGCAAACGAGTCAAAAGTTATAGGCAAAAGAAGTTAGCGAAACTAAAACGCCAAAACTGCCAAGTAGAAGCTGTTTAGGGTCTGGTCGTGTAAAAAGTGGTACTTTTAGTCCGAATCATCAAAAAGTTAAAGCACGAAAGTTGTACGGAACGACGTTTTCCTTTAGTGTCAATGAAGCTCGGACGTTGAAAACGCATAAACATGCCATTATCTTTCAAAAACAGAAACTGCCCTTTATATGGCCTCATAACTATACTTTTGTCACAACTAAAAGCAAACCAAGAGGCCTAATGGCCATAAGCCAAGACCACGGCTACGGCTATGGTCAAGGCTGAGTCTCAAGACCATGATGGTCAAGACCAAAGCCACGGAAAGGCCATGGCTAAAGCCTCAAGGCTTCTTAAGCCGAGACCGTAAACCAAAGGCCTTAGCCTTCACAAACCTAAACGTATACAATACAATTTGGATCTAATCCCTCGATAAACCATGAAACTATACTTGTAATAACCAACTTTACAATTTAGAAAACTTGTAAACTTTTATTTAAACACTTGTGACATAAATTATAACGATACTTGTGATAACCATTATGATTTCCTAATCATAACCAAACAAACATGCAAACCATATGGACATTTTGACACTTATGAAATATAAACAAAACATATGTCTTATCTATTAAAGTGCTACAAAACTAGGGAGCTTCATGTGAGGGGTTTCATTTGAGTAAAACGTATCGACAAGTTGCTGGATTTACGATTTAAAGTGTCCTAGCTCCACGAACGTTTACTACATGACCTCTGAATTATGATGGTCCGAACGGTAGTATGATATATATAAACTATACATGTTTTCACAACTAGACCATTTCTATAAGCGACATACACAAAAACCATGTACTACATCATGATCAACATAGAGACGTATATAGTTTTGTTATTTCTTTCGCATCATTATTTCAAACCTAAGTCGCAACATCCTATTCTAGGTTGCTCGTAGAAGTTCTCACGGCATATCCATCATTCTCATTATACATTTGATATCATTTACTCTGAGGTGAGTTCATAGCCCCATTTTCTATTACTTAATTGTTTTACAAACTCTTTGGGGGAGATACATGCTTTATTTTAAATCGAACACATTGCTTTCAAATCAGTATACTTATCTGATTGTTATTAGCACTAAGTTACCGCATTTGCCAAACTTAAGTCCCTTAATCATGAATCATTAATCACTATGTGAGAGTGGGCGCAAATATTGTGAATAGATCTATTGGGATTGACGAATCCCGTTTGTGTTGACCAGGTCCGGTAAACAAACGCACTATATTTGAGTAACATTGGTAAAAACGGCAATTTTACCTGATAGGGCACGCACCAACATTTTCTCCAATTAATTTTGGAACACGTTAACGCCTTGATTGCATGATGCTTAGTCTAATAATAACTGTTTTAGTTTTCAAACCATTGGTTTGAATTTATAACTCATACTACAAACATTATGTGTTCAACAGATTTCCTAAACTCTATGAATTTCACTCAACCTTTGTGTTGACAGTTTTAAGCATGTATTTCATGTACATAATGTCGGAAGTGCGCACGGAAGAGCAAGGACTAGATCAAGAAGGCTATAAATTTTATTATCATTCCAAAATCAATTTAATGTATTTTGTAAACATGGAACCATTTGGGACCTCATTTTTGTAAACTCTGATATTTATATAAATCGAATGATAAATCTTTTGAAACGACTCCATTAGAGTTCGTTTTCTATTGTTATGACTGTTGTGCCATGAAGAAACACCCAGTTTGAATTCCGCTGCGTATCACGAAATTGAGGGTGTTACATCCCACTTGACCCGCCAACATGCAGTACAAATACAACAAATATTTATAACCCAAAAGTTTGAAACAATATATGAAGTTGAAATAAAAGTAGCATAATACCTTTGACCCACTTGAGCTACCAGTCTTTTTCTTTGACCCACCAGTTCCCCTTGACCCACCAATTCCACTAGACCCACAAGCCTTCTTATTTGACCCACCAGTTTCCTTTGACCCATCATTTTTCCTCTTTGACCCACAAGTTTTCTTCTTTGACCCAGACACATTACCACTCTCTTTTGACACAGACACATCCTCATCCACAACATTTTCTTTGCATCCTTTTTTGTTGTGACCAGGTTTGTGGCATATAGAACATGTCATCTCAAAGACCTACCTTTGATACTCTGGTTGAGCTACCACCTTCACCCTTTGATCTGATCCTTTTCTTTCTTGGCCTACCGGGTCCTTTTTGGGTTTGGGTGGCAATACAACAGAATACATACTCGTCAGCCGTAAATCAATACCATCAACTGGTTTCAAAAATGGTTATATGTGTCATAGTACTTGTCTGCTTTTAAACCACTCGGTACATAGCTCTCAGGTACCCTGTTTATATATAGAATTACCTTTTTTGCATGTACACAAGGTATACCTGATAATTGCCACATTCGACATGTGCAAGACCTGTTTGCTTCACTAAGCGTGAATGCCTCACTCCCGATCGACCTCAAACACATTCCCACCAGTAGGATAATATGCCAAAACCTAGAATAAAACAAACTTATTAGTGACAATTCAAACAATTTGATAACTGAAATAACTTTATTCTGTAAATGAAACTTACCTTTGTTGTTCTTTTAGCCATTCCAACCTCTTCTGAATTTTGGGACAAACTCCAGAGTTCCATTTCTTATAGGTTTCCATCATTTTGTGCATCCTCTCATGAACTATGACTCTCAAAGCTTCTAGCATTGTAAGCAATGGCTTGTCCCTAACACTTAGAATAACACTGTTAAAGCATTCACTGAATCCATTCTCCAGTGCTTCAGATCCTCTATTAACTTCAAAAAATGCTCTTGACCAGGTTTTTGGGTTCTTATCCATAAGCCACTGATGAGCCTTTGGGTTAGCCCTTTTAATCTTCTCCATGATCTTGTTAAACAACTGTGGATAGGAAGCCTTAGATGCTGACCAAAAAAACTCTCTAAAATCCAACCCACTGAATACTTTCCTGAACCCTTCATATATATGTCGGGCACATTGCGTGTGTGCCGCATATGGCATGACATTCTTCACAGCTTCAATAAGACCCTAACATACAAGCATACACAGTTAGAATATATGTAAGACCAAGTCATTAACAACAAAGTATGGATAGAAGCATACCTTATGTGGATCTGACATAAGAGTTAGACCTTGTCCTTTTGTGCAATCCAAGTCTCCTTCCAATAACTCCAAAAACCAGCTCCAGTTATCCTTGTTTTCAACATTAACCACTGCCCAAGCAACTGGGTAAATGTGGTTATTTCCATCTCTTCCAATAGTAGTAAGGATTTCACCATGGTTTGGTTTTTTCAAAAAACAGGCATCTAAGGCAATTACTCTCCTACACCCAGCCTTTCAACCATCTGCTAGTCCAAAGAAAGCAGACATAAAACCTATCAAAGTATGTTTTTTGATCAGGATTTACAGTCACTCCTAATTTGACAGTGGAGCCAGGATTTGAATCTAAAATTGCCCTTCCATATGATCTCAAAGAAGGCATAATGCTCATCAACTGATTTCTCATACTATGTCAAGGCAAATGTCTTTGCATTTCTACACTGATTTGGGGATACCTGTTGGGAATTTTAGAAGTTCCTACTGATGAAGTTCTACTGACAGGTTCCTACTGAAGCTATAGATGGTTTCTGCTGATGACATGGTTCCTGCTGATATTGTATTACTTTGGATATTGTTATTAAGTTTTAGTTTGTTAGGATTTGCATGACCTATTTTAGGTAGTTTTATGCATTTATTTTATATTTATTGTTTATTTAGGGTTCCTGGTGTATAAAAGGAACTGATGTCTTTTGTATTTGATGACACTTGAGAAAAACATTCCAGGAAAAACATTTTGAGAGAGAGTAATATAGAGATCCATAGAGGATCATTATTTTGTGAGAAAAACCTTGTTGGTAACTTTGATTGTGTTCTTATTATTCCGCTGTTCACATTCAATCAATTGATGTTATTCATACCCTAGTTGAGTCCAGATCCTAGGTCCTAACAATTGGTATCAGAGCGGGTGGCTCTTGATCTAGGGTTTATACGGTTTTTCTCTAATTAGGGTTTATACCCTAATTCATCGTTTGCAGCAGATTGGAAAACAAAAGAGGCAGCAGACGATCTGTTTTGTTATAAGCAGTTGTGAAAATAAAAAGGAAGCAGCAGGAAGGTCGGTGAGATCAAAGACTGGTGGACAGCAGATCTGAAGTATTGGTACTATTTTTTAATACGAGTTAATTCAGGTTCATTTCGTTACTGATTAATTCGTATCATATGATGTACCGGATCAATTAGACATATTATTTAATGGGACCCTTATTTAATTGACATGTTATGCGTATATTGATTGTTGGTGGGGCTATCTTTTGGTGGTTTGGTACTGATATTAACTCGTTCTGATTGGTCTCATTGATTGTTGTCCACGTGGGGCTATACATTTTATTCACCCTTTGTTCTAATCAATAAAAAGGAAACGTGTGAAACTGTGAATTGATACTAGTTGCGTAGCAAGCTAGGACCCAAGTCGCATTTTTGGTATAGTAATCACGTGTGTCTCATGGTCCCACGTTTGCTACATATGTCTTGCTCGTTTTTGATTGATAGACGTAGGGTACATGCTTGTGGGGTCTCATTAACTTGAGTGGGATCCACAAGAAATTGTTGCGACTTTGGTTGGCTGCGTTTTATTAATTGGTCCCACAATTGCATTGAGTGATTGGTGGTATTATTTCTTTTGCTGATAACGTAGGACTTATAGAGTATTGCTACTGGTCTTTTAATTATTGTGTATTCCATGCTACTGATTGAATGGTCTCGTAGGTATGATAATTCGATTGGTCCATTTTAATTGTGGGTGCTATCTATCTTGAGTCACGTGGGCTGCTACTGTTGAACGTTTTTGTTGGTGATAAATTGCAAAAGTTAGGTCGATATCAGTGTTTTATAAGTTGGTTTTGTGGGATTTAATATTAAAGCTTGTTTGTGGTGGTCCTATACTCTACGTCATATTGAAGATTTGTTATTGTTTGATCCGTCGTATTCTTCACAAAAGTGGTATTATGTTTCCTTATTTGATGAATGATGAGTACGAGGTCTGGGCTAAGAAGATGGAACACTGGATCATGAATAATGATATGAATATCTGGAAGGTGATCCAAAATGGCAACAGCAAGAAAAGGACTGGAAGAGATCACGATGGAGAAATCATTATTCTTCCTCCAACGACTGCAGATGAACACATTGCTATACAAAGAGAGACAAAGGCCAGAACTACCTTACTTAAATCTATTCCTGCTGATCATGTAACAGATTTTCGATTCATGGATGATGCAAGAGCTATATGGAATGCACTCAAAGCAAGGTATGGTGAAAAGGATAAATTCAAGGAGATGAGCAAGGAAGCGTATACTGTTGGTGATGCTGAAGAAATTGCAATGATGGGCATCACTTCTCAAGTACACAGTTGTATATTTGGTTGCAGTACTCAATATGATGCTCTTAAGTGTGAGTTTGATGATGTTAATGATAAATATAAAGAGCTTTTTATACAAGTCCAGGCCTATAAGAAAACAGTTAAAGTTTTAGAAAAACAAAAGGCCTGGTATGATCAAAACCAAATGGCTCTTGAGGAGAAAATAAATGTTTTGCAAAGAGACTTAGATAACAACACAAATAAATTAAAATCTAATATGAAAAAATATGTGGAGGTTGTTGCTGAAAAAGAGGGTCTTCAAGCTAGTTTAGATTCAGAGGTGGCTAGACATAATCAGTGGCAAGAACAGGCTAAAAACTTAAATAAACTGTGGAATAGCTCAATGTCTGTTAAAACTAAGATGAGGTTAGGTTTCAGGGACTATATTGGTCCAGATGAGGTGTATGACCCCAATGACTACAGTGTTTTTAATTGTGTCAATGATGAAGAAGAGGGTAAATATAGAAAACCTGTTAAATACATTAAGCAAGGTGAAATGCATTCAGTTCCTTCTTCTATAAATGGTATTGTTAAGCCACCCAACCCAGACTCTGACTCAGATGAATCACATATGTCTTATGGTCAAAAGTCCAATGACTCATCAAACACTTGCAGTAATTCTAACACATTTGACTCTTGTTCTCAAAATGACAAGTCGTCAGACTTAAAGTCAACTGACTATGCCTCATGTGATTCAAGTGAAAAGTCTGACTCACCTAGGCACACACCCAAGACCACACCCAAGTGCAAAGTAGTTAATGATGAGCCCAAAACAAAGACAGTTCCTTTTTCTATTGAACACAATTTTGTTTCTAGTTCTGTTTCTGATAAGTTTATGTGTAATAAACAAAGTTGTGTTAAGAATGAGTCTTTTAAGAAGAAATCTTGTTCTGTGTGTGGTAGTAAACTCCATCTTATTAAAGACTGTGATTATCATGAGAAAAGGATGGGTGTTTCCTATGGCCAACAGACCTTTAGACCCACATGGACTAATGTTGCTAGTATTCCTCCATTTGTTCCCAAAGCTGCACATGTGAGAGCAGGTAAACCAGTTCCTACTGGTAAGCCAAAGGTGTATGCATCTGTTTTTGCTGATAGGCTTAATAGGCCTTTTCCAGTTCCCTCTGGTGGAGGATATTCTTCACCCGTTACTACTGGTTGGTGGAACAGTAATGCTAGACGTATGCCCTATAGACCTACAAGTTCTTATTTTCAGTCATATACACCTTATGTATCTCATATGAATATGGCACATGGTGGAGTAAGAGTGGCTACTGTTGTTAAGCCCTCAACAGGTTATTCTTGGAAAACTCAAAGGAAAGGTTCATTCTGGGTACCCAAGAACAATAGTCTTTGTCAGGTGCATTGATTGAGGGGAGGCATAAGCCTAAGGGAGGCTTATTGTTGTATTTTTGTATTCTAACCATTTTTGCGTACCGTTGGATCCTCATAAGCCTTTCGGGAGGCTTAGTGTTTCTGCTGACACTACATGTTTCTTTGGTTTCTGCCGCTGCTTGATGGTATTTTTTACATGTTTTGTATATTTTTGTTCTTTCTTTATTTTCTATTTTTAGTTGTTAAAAAAAAAAAAAAAAAAAAAAAATCTAACCTGTCTGCTTTCAGTTTCTACTCTTTCTTGCTTGCAGGTTTTGGTGTTGGTTAATTACCACACAACTACTGGTTTTCATCTCACCATGTCTTACTGACACAATAGTTGACTAGCCCACACGATTATGGCTTGTGGTAAAGGCTGCGAAAATCCATAAATGGTAATCAGCTCACCATGATGATGACGGCATTCCATCCAAGAGTTGGCTAGTCCAAAAGCAAACGGTTTTTGGTAAAGACATCTCAATTCCGTTGATAGCTGTAATGGTTTGTTCAAAACCATAGGGTACTCAACTCACCCATGCTTCATTGCTGAGAGTTGAAATGGTCATCAATTCACCATGGTTGTTGCCCTATTGGGTGACCAAAGGATTGGCTAGTCCTGAGCAAACGGCTACAGGTAAAGACATGTCAAATCCGTTTATGGCTGTGATGATTTGCCTAAAATCATTAGGGTTCTCCAACACACCATTGATTCACGTTCTAAGTGTTGGACTGGTAACTGGTTCACCAGGGTGATGTCATGATTCCACCAAAGGACTAGCTAGCCCAAGAGTGAGTAGCTACTTGGTAAAGCCTTATCAAATCTACTCTGGTTACTAATGTTGCTGATCCTGTTGCTGCTCAAAGATAGGAGTTGCTGTGGAATATTGTTCTTCAGAGATGGTTTCTAGTTGTTGCCGCTATATATAGTCTTGGTTGCTGCTGGTTCCTTTATTTTCCTGCAGAAGTTAAAGTATCAATCCTCATGCTTTGGACGTTACTCATCTAACTGGAAACTTGAAGTTAACCAAGTCAACTTCAAGTTTAGGGGAGGATTGTTGGGAATTTTAGAAGTTCCTACTGATGAAGTTCTACTGACAGGTTCCTACTGAAGCTATAGATGGTTTCTGCTGATGACATGGTTCCTGCTGATATTGTATTACTTCGGATATTGTTATTAAGTTTTAGTTTGTTAGGATTTGCATGAGCTATTTTAGGTAGTTTTATGCATTTATTTTATATTTATTGTTTATTTAGGGTTCCTGGTGTATAAAAGGAACTGATGTCTTTTGTATTTGATGACACTTGAGAAAAACATTCCAGGAAAAACATTTTGAGAGAGAGTAATATAGAGATCCATAGAGGATCATTGTTTTGTGAGAAAAACCTTGTTGGTAACTTTGATTGTGTTCTTATTATTCCGCTGTTCACATTCAATCAATTGATGTTATTCATACCCTAGTTGAGTCCAGATCCTAGGTCCTAACAATACCTTACACTTATACTTTTTCATCACTAGGTCAGCTATAGCATTCAACTTAATATCAGGGTTAGCCCTAATCTTATTACCAAATACTATTCCTAGCCACTTATAGTTTACTAATGAACCAAATTAGAAGTTCCTAACACATGTGTGTTCATTTACTAAAGACTGTATCTGAAATGTTTCCTCTTTATTCATCCACCTAGCATAACATCTCCAAGGACAGACATGTAATTCATCTGAACTAACACTAGGATATTTAATTTTCTTCCTCTGTTTACCTTTGTCAGGATCAATCAACTTTGGTGGTCTCTGTCCACATTTTGCCACAACCTTCTTATCATACTCCTCTCATACCACAAAGAAAAGCCATTTGCCAAAGCATAGTAGGTTAAACACTCTTTAAACTTCACAATACTTGCATACTTTTCACCAACCTGCATTACAAATACAACAAATGTTTATAACCAAAATTCATAAACAATATATGTATTTGAAAAACAAAGTATGATAATACCTTTGGATGCCTCAGTCTCCAATGACTAGTTTCATCATAGACTGGATACCTGTCAACAGCTTTCTCCACACAAATAAAAGGATCTTCATCTGAACTGCCTTTAGATGGCTGTAACCATCTCATCAAATTGTTCATGAACATATCATGTTCCATCATAGTCTCACTTCTAAGGTTATTAGGAGGTACATTGTTTGGTGGAGTTGGTTCACTCATTTCTGGCAATGACTCACTTTCCTTCACTCTATTGGCTTTCATCCTTTTCCTAAGTTCTATAACCTCCTTTTCACCAGGACTTAGATAGTCAACTGATTTATCTGAACCATATCCACTGTCATTGTGACTATCAAAGTCACCATCAAACTCACCATCTGGTTCATCCTCTCTAACCTTCCCTTTGCCCTTATCCACACCTGATATAGACCTAGTATCATCACCATCCATACTAGTCTGCAAATCCTCACCCTCTACAATAGGCCTACTATCATCACCCTCTTCACTAGGCCTCCACAATCTAACTTGTACTACCTCATCTTGTAATTGCACTTCATGTGCAACAATTGGATCTTCTGCATCAATGTTCTCAACTACACTAGCCATCCCTTTTCCCTTATCCACACATGATCTAGACCTAATATCATCACCATCTAGACTAGTCTGCAAATCCTCACCCTATACACTAGTCTGCAAATCATCACCCTCTACAGTAGGCCTACTATCATCACCCTCTACACTAGTCCTAGTATTCTCACCCTCTACACTAGTCCTAGATTTATCACCCTCTGATTCATTAACCTTCCTAGTATGATCAACCTCCGTCTCAGCCCCATTAACCATCTCATCTAATGAAAAGTCATTGCAATACCTCTTTTTGGGAGAGCCTTTTGCTTTAGCAACAGACTCATCCATAAAAGTGGTATCTGCTTTGCCTAAATACTCTGACAGATTCATATCATTGTGATCAAGATATAGTTCTATCCTACCAAACAACTGAGCAACATCAAACATGTGTTCTATTTCCTTATCATTAGTTACTCTAACTAAACCTTTCTCTAATTCAGCATGAGGCACCTTATAATACAAACCTTGAAAGTAATTACCAACTTTTTCTTCCAGAAATTCAGCAAATCTAAGCTACGGCATCCTTGGAGCACACATGTTAAGAATCACCCCATCCACGTAGTGTAGAGGCAAATGCCTAAAATATCCGTCATTGCGCAAATTCGTACCTGGTATCATTCTGGCACATAATTGATAAAAAAAATTTAAATTAGGGTTTTCACCATGGTTAAAACTTTGATAAAAAAAGATCATAATCAAAGAAATCATAAAATTGTTTACCTGAAATAACGAAACTAGCATCAAATATGGCAAAGCAAAACGATCAATTTTTTGGGTATGCGAAATTAGGGCTTGGAATATTTACGGGTTTAGAGGTAAGTGGGGAAATTGGGAGAAGTAAATATTGTTTGTAAAAACCTTTACAAGACATCGTTCAATTAACATTTTTTGTTCAAAACCAACCAAAAATTCACAAACACAGCTTAAAACGAGATAAAAGTGATTAACAAAGTTAATTACACTATAAGTGTGATTTTGTGTTACAAAAGGAAAATTAGGCAAGTTTAGGGCTACGATAGGAAGAAAAAAAGTTCGATGCCCAGAAAAGGAAAAGGTGGCAACTTCGATGCCTTTTTAGACAATTTGCCCTAAATTTAAATCTTGAGTTACCTAACAGAATTTTTTACAAATATTTTACCAAATTCTAATGGATATTAATGTATAATGAAAAACTCGTGCATAAGTATTAGTTGTACATATATCATAATTTTCATGGCAAATTCTTATATGTGTATATATTGAACTAAAATGTTAAAATAAATTTGATTTATGTGTAAACTTCGTGCGTGCACAAAACTTATAACTATATATTTATATGCAATTACCTTTAAACACAAAATATTCATTATTAATACCGAATAATTTTTTTGTCAAAACCCCGTGCGTGCACGAGTATTATAACTAGTAATTAATTGCGACACTACCACAAGGAATTCGGAAACCCCTAAAATGTGGCTTGTTTTGGGTAGAAAGCGGGTAACAGTACAATGGATTTGGATTTGGGTTCGGTTGTTGATGATGATGATGATATTGAGGATTTTTCGTCACCCGAGGATAATAATGCTAAAGGTGATTTACTCATTTTGGTCTTAAATGTTAAGTTAAAGTTTATAATTGGTTGATACAGGAATTCAGTTTTTGCAATATTGGTAGTTGTTGATCAAACATGACCTCCAATTTGGTGTCAGTTATTATTCGGATTACACTTGGGTTGAAAACGGGTCAAGAAGAATGACCAGGGAGAAGAGTGAAATTGGTATCTTATTCGAAAGTCGTAGTTTTTCACTTTGGCAACAACGCTTATTTATTTGCATTTTGGTCACAACGCTAAGTTTAGCTACAACTTACACATGCACCCATTGTACTTCCATTGTTAACGATTCAGATGTTAAAACATCACTAATAGAAAATTCATTGCATATAAAGAAAATTCTTCGATAGTTTTGATTTTAGTCAATTGGTTAGTTAATTAAATTTGGATTGGTGATGAAACATAAAAGATATATGCAGTAAGTTAATTAAAGTAACTGGTGTATAATATCTTAAAGGTGAAATAAGATTGTCACTTACTATGAAGTGACAACTACCATAACAGCCTATTTCATTGCCAAAACAATTGAAGTGACAACTGTAATAACTATAAAAATTGACTTCCAAAAAGTCAAACCACATATAGTCTTCCTCAATTCTTGACTTGTTTCATTCAACTCAAATTCAAATTCTTTGAACCTTTCTTCACTGATGCAGTGCAAGAGTTAGCAGGTTCTTCGATGGAGCAAACGGCTCAACTTAAAAGAACCGTAACTTTTGGTCCGTTTGGATTTGAGGGGCCCATGATATCTTGTCAGAAAGCCCGCAACGAGGCCGACGTCATAGCTAAATAGAAGGTTTGCCCTGACAGATTTTGCTAATGTCGTTGTTTGGATCCTGAATTTTGAATTTCCCAGAATTGAGCTACTTTTTGTTTATGCTAGTAAAGGATGTCTAGTCGATACGGAGAACACAACGAGTTGAGTGAGTGAGTTGAATCGGGTGAAAATTGACGAAATAAACGGTTGGAGATCGAATCAGGCATCAAGAGTGAGGTTTTGGTGGGTTTGAGCAATTAATTTCAAAGTGGTTACTTTATTTAAGTTTTGTTTCTTCACACTTTGGCCACAAGGTTTTAAATAAAAGTGGTTTATTTATTTGCACTTTGGCCACAAAGTTTATAAAAAGCGATGTCAAAGTTAGATATATATATATATATATATGGAGTAGGGATCCAGTTATAAGTAAATTAAAATAAGAAGTGGTGAGAAGTGACCAAAACTACGCATTTGAGATGCAACGACTTGCATTAGACGCATTTCTATTCATATAGATGCAACATCTTGAGTTTCGAAAGTTAATTTGATGTATAGATGGTGCAAATTGATTTTCATGATTTCGGCACATGCAGAGGAACAAAAAATAAGAGAAATCATGAAATGCATCTAATATACGTATATGCATCTGATTAAAAGCTAGAAAACACACTATGGTGCGTTATAATGCATCTAAGATTATAGATATGCATCTAATTTAGGTCGGTGCATCTCGGATTTGCGGTTATAGTTCTTCTTATTTCTTTTTATTTTAAGTAATCTTCTTATTTGATCCTAACTCTATATATATGACCTTGTTTAATAGAAAGCTTAAAAATTTCATGTAACTGTGGACCTTATATATGACCTTCCAGATGCAACCTTGGCCTTCTCACGTGTTATGAACCTCGTGGATAAGATCTTAACCCTTTCGTAAACCTTTTGGTTGATCTTTGAACCTCATTGATACACTTTTAACCCTTCTGCGAACCCATTAGGTGATTATGAAGCACCTTCATTCTCATTAGGTTTCAATTTCGATTTTGATACCCAAATGAATTTACCAAACAACCATTAACTGTTGGTGTGGATAGGGTTCTGGATCGGGTAAGGTCGATTTGAGATCGGGTTCGGATTCGGGTTTGGGTTTCGGTTCGGTGGTTGTTGTTGATGATGATGATGATGAGGATTTCTCGTTGCCCGAGGATAACAATGCTAAAGGTAAAAGTAATTCTTTTATTTGGTGATCGATTTGTTAAAGTGATTAATGTTTGTTTTGTTTGGGATAATTTTATTGAATTTGTTTGTTTATATGAGATTCTTTATTGATTTATTTTGGTGATTGATCTCAACTAAATGATTTGACTTTCTAAAAAAGTCAAACTTCATCCTTTATGAATTGGATACTAAGTATCATGTTAAAGTAAAAAGATTAGTATAATTTCATAAACGAGTTTTAGAAGCTACCCGTATCTGAAACTTCAAGACCTGATACTCAGATAATAGATATATAGAAAGTCATTGAGGTGATTGTTCATCTTATTAAGCATATATGACATTTGTATATGTTGATGGCAATAATACATGTAGAATAATTGATTGTGTATATTGAAATTTTTAAATAACTAATCTATACTACTATAAACTTGAACCCCTTAATTTAATGTGCAAGAGTGATTGTGCACCACAATTTGTACGGTACAATCCGTGTAAAGCCATATGATTGAATATCAAGTATTGAAATATATAAGATGGAATATCAAGTGATGCGGAATATGAATTGTTGCTACGGTTTCGAGTATATGGACCATCTTTGCACTTAATTACTACACATAATGATCTCAATACTATAAATAAGAAATGTATTATGTGTGCTTTTGTAATATGGCAAACATGCTGACATATGGGTATTTGTTTGTGATTGTATTGTTAATGATTGATTATTACTAATCTTATATGTGTTGTTGTTGTTGTTGAATGATAGGTTTTGGTAACAAGATGGTGTAGAGCTAGCTAGAAAGAGGTACGTACTATATATATATATATATATGTAACTTTCAGATATACAATATCATGTGAGGATTGTGCATGGTTCTGTAAAATCAGGACGATAAATGGTGATGGTTTTATGTACAACCCCAATGTCTTTGGCAAACCTGAATCCGATGATGTTGGTATATGGTTAAGCTATTGGCCAATTGGAAACACATTAAATGTTGAAGATATCATTCATGTGTCTATTTTTGACGTCATCAGACCTGGGTTGGAGGACTCCAATGTGGTGCAAGCTTAGTTTACATCTTCGGTTAACGAATATTAGGTTCCTATTTTTTTATAACAATTTTTTGTATCAGCAAATTGTTATATGCAGTTAACTTTATTGCTCTAAATATATAGTTAAGGTAAGTTACAAATGTTGTACCCATCTATTGATATCGTTCTATTCAGTACCTCGATATGATTGTCATATATTTTGATTTCTTCTCATATTCTTTCATCTATTTACGAATATCTATAATTCGAGTCTTCTCATTGCTCCGATTAGCCAACTCCCGATCTATAAATGGGATGCTTATGTTGTTATCATGGAGTGACAACTTCAAATTTGATGCAATATTCTGAGAGGAGAAATGAGATCATATTTGTCAAAATTAGGAGTCAAATTGATATCAAGGGGCTAATGTTTCATGGTTATCATGGATTAAAGCTGCTCATGCCATACAAAATATGATTTCATGATACGAAATAGGTTATCATAAAATCATAACTAATCTAGAATATGATATACACATTAAGTTGTATGATCTCATTAATGTGTATATCATAATTGATCTCATGATCTCATGCCATACAGATTATGATATACACATTAAGCTGCTCAGGATGGTTATCATAACATGAATATGATATTGATGAATATGAATGGTGTGAACGTAATAAGTTATGCAGCTCCAGTTGAAATTTTCCTTTCGCAAGCACTTGATTCTTCATATTTGTGACTTATTATGGATATGCTGGCTTATAATACAATTTATGTTTATTGAAAATGTTATGTTTAAATTGGGTAATTTTATTAAATTGTTTGGACATGAAAAATTAAATCATCGATGACATCGTGATATTAATCAAAACAACATTGTGAATTGTGACGGGTAAAAGAATGATTTTACCTATTGATGACATCACATATGCTTTCTTTTAAAAGTGTTTTAGTTTTCATATAAGCATGTAACTTTTTATTATCATAAGTATGATTGTATCTATATTTCTGGATGGATTATGTATTCGTTATATATATACACCATGCATGAATAGATATTATAAATGTTACTGACTATAAGTTTCAGTAATCATATAATTTGTGCCTTTAGGCTATGCGTGACTAATTTCGTAGCGAGTATATATGTACTGAAATGCCTTTACTGACAGATATATTTCGGACTTTCTGTCACTAATATTCATATTTTTTGTAGTGAGGGTGATAGTGTAAAAAGAAAAGATCATAGATGACTTTTTTGACAATACATGACATGTAGATATTTATATGGGGTTGATTTTCCAAATAAAAGTTGAACCCCTTAATTTAATGTGCAAGAGGGTTTGTGCACAAAATTAAGTACGGTACAAACATGCCAATGCTCCACAAAAGCTCTCAACTGAATGTAATGAAATGAAGGTGAATTTGAAGTGTTCTTTGAAGGCTACAACATTCATGTATGATCATTAATCGGAGGTATACGAAGAAACATGAAGTTACATTGTGATCATTACTTGGAGGTATACAAAGAAACATTGCATTTAGTTGTTGCAACACTTCATATTCATCTTAAGGAGCTTATAAATAAAACATGCATTTCTTAAACTTTCCACACCATGGAGAAGAAAAAGACGGCATAAAGAGTCTAGAAAAAATTCTTATTGCAAAAAATGCATAAAATCATGCAATTTATAAGAGCAAAAAACATAACAAAAGTGACAAATAAATATGGAAAATAACGAATATATACATAATTCATATTAAAATATTAAATAAACTACTTTATATACAAAACTTATTATAACATCAATTGCAATACCTTACATGTAACTACTTGCATACAATATTAAGTAAAAAACACGTATATATTCAACCCTTAACCAATTGGTGCAACGCACGGGTTTTTGTAGTCATCTACAGTAGAACTGAAGAAGCAACTTTGGCAGATAATGAATGCGGTGGTTGTTAATTTGCGAACCATGCAAATTTGCATAACGAAACCCAGGTAAACATTAACCGACAAGGTTACAACAACATTACGCAACAAGAATTTACATCTGACCTACGATAACAAATCTTATGATAACATCAATTGCAATATCTTATATGTAACTACTTGCATACAATATTACGTAAAAAAAGCGTATACATTCGACCCTTACCTAATCAGTGCAAGGCACGGGTTTATGTAGCCTCGTTATTAAAATATTTAGGAAAGGAACCACTACAATGGTGAATGCTTAAATAAAACAAGCCTAGTCAAAAAGCATTCTTATGGGTCTTTTTTCCACAAAAAGAGTCTTTTGTGACCCCATCTCATTCCAAAGTTTTTTCCACACAAAAAGATCACGTTCACATTCACCATTGATCCTTCGTAGCAACATCATTACAGAGTTTTGATAACACTACCTTAATTATTAGTATAACCTCTTTAGGCTTATTCATTTCATCCAAGTTTCTTCGTGATCAGCTTATTATTGTACTTTTTTCAGTTATAACTTTAATGGCGTCCACTTCCAGTTCATCCATTCAAAAGATCTTCAAGTATGATGTCTTCTTAAGCTTTAGAGGCGAAGACACTCGAAAGAATTTTGTTGATCATCTTTATTATGCTCTTACACAAAAAGGTATCGAGACTTATAAGGATGATGAGAAAATCAAGCAAGGAAAAATGATAAGTGATGAGCTTATTGAAGCCATTGAAGACTCAAAATTTTACATTATTGCCTTCTCCAAGAACTATGCTTCTTCATCCTGGTGCTTGGAAAAGCTTGTCAAGATTATAGAATGCCAGAGGATGGACGAGCATTTGCAAAACATAAAGAGGATGAAGTTGCAAGGAAATGGAAAGAGGCTTTGGAAAAGCATCTGATTTGGCTGGCTGGGAGTTGAAGAACACTTTAGATGGGTACAGTAAAACCTCTATAAATTAATACTCGATAAATTAATAATCTCGATAAAATTAACAATTTGTCCAGTCCCAACTTGGGACCAGTATAAATTTGGACCCCAATCGATAAAATAATAAGATAATAATTATTTTGAAACTATAAATTGGTCCCAACGAAACTATAAATTAATAATAACTAAAAAATCCACATATATATAAATGTCATACGTAATTGAAACTTGTATAAATTCAATTAAGGTCATTCATAATTGGAATTTGTCCCAATGAAACTAACTTTTTACCTATGAAAAACAATGAACTTTAGAAATTCAATAAAATTTGTGAAAGTGAATTTATAAAATGTTAATTGAAACTTGTTTTTCTTATTTATTTTTCATCTCTAACAGTCTAACTATTATACATTATAACTAGTATATTGGACTTGGAAATTTAAAGGTCATACGTAACACCTCTTTAAATTAATAAATTAATAATTTATCGATAAAATAATATCTCGCTAAATTAATAAAATATCTCGGTCCCAAGACTATTAATTTATAGAGGTTTTACTGTAATTCCTTCATCATATCTTTGCAATATTCTTTGATTTTACTTCTTTTTGGTCTACGATTGACTCATTCCGGTGGGTTCCAATGTGGTTGTAGTTTTAGGGTGGTTGTTATTAGCTCCTTGCTAGTTTTATTTATAAATAAATGAGTGAATTACATAATTGGTCCTTAAGGTTTACCGGATCTTGCATATATTGTACCTGTGTTTTTTTTGACGGGTCATGTCCTCGTGGTATGCAAAAATTACGGGTCATGTCCAATTTACTAACGACATTTAAACGGTCGTTAAAAAAGGACTAACGTGGTATGTTTGCATAACTTGAGGGGCTAAAATTGTATATGTGAAACCCGGTAAACCTTAGGGACCATTTACGTAATTAACTCAAAAAAAAAGAAAAAAAAATATTTTAAAAAGAGAAAAATTACTATACTTAAATTTTGGGCTTATGCACAACATGAGGGCCTAAAAAAACTTTTCTTTTTCTATAAAAAAAATTATTATACTTAAATTTTGAGCTTATGTACGACGTGAGGGCCTAAAAAAACTTTTTTTTTTTTTTTTTTATTATACTCAAATTTTGGGCTTACGTACAACGTGAGGGCCTAAAAATATTTTATTTTTTGTTTAAAAAAAAAGTTTATTATACTTAAATTTTTGGCTTATGTACAACGTGAGGGCTTAAAAAATTTTATTAATACTTTAAAATAAACTATTTTTAATGCGTATTTTGTACGATTTTTGTACATTTTCATCAATTTTTATATGTTTTCGTCTGTTTTATAAGTTTTTATACGTTTTCATCAATTTTTATACGCTTCTTGTACGTTTTTATAAAAGAAGCACCGAGTAATATTCACATCAATGCCAGTTTCAGTAACCATTTTCTTCGAAATAGACGCACCGAGTGTAGGAAATTCATTTACAGACAAACACTCCCCTTTCACAGTACTTCCACATTCAGTGTCCTCTATTGACCCCACACCATCAATATTCTCACCTCTATCCCTGCTTCTCACCTTTTGTTCTCACTTATTGTCCTTTATTCTACACTAACTCACAAACAATATCCTTATACTTATTAGGCACAATTTTCTTCCTTTAGATGTTCTTCCTTCAGGTGACATGATTAAGTATAATTGGACCACTCAAACAACTCAATATTACCGAAAACTTGATCGGATCGGTGTTGATTGTAATGTTATAAAAGGAATTGAAAAAACAAAATTTGGCGCCAAAATTCAAAAACATGGTAGAAATACTGGGTAGAAATTGGGGAAATTTCGGTCGGTGTAGAATTGAAAACTATATTGATCACACGGTTTAGAATTGTGGATTACGGTTCAGAACCATCGTAATTGAGGATTTTCAAGGTTTTTTAAAGGTGAAAATTAGAGCGAAAGTAGTTAGGGGTTTGTTGGAAGAGAGAGAGAAAGGTTTTTTTAATTCATTTGGAATGTTAAGTTTGAGTTTATTATTGGTTAATGTTGGAGCTCAGTTTCTACAGTTCATGACCTTAAACTGGGTCAGTTATGATTCGGGTTATACTTTGGTTGTAACTAGTAAGTGGGTCAAGAAGACAACCCTAGAGAAAAAAATGAAGTTAGTATTTCTTTTATTTAAGTTTTGGTTTTTCACACTTTGGCCACAAGTACTAAAAGGGGTAAGAAATGAAGAAAAGAAAAGAGCTAAAGGACCTCTTATGGCATATACCTCCAAATTCATTACAGATGATGGATTTGAATTTTGAAGCCCTCAAACAAGACTCTCAATCTTTGTTAGGCATAATAATTGAAGGTTATATAATTGCTACACTACCACAAGGAATTCGAAAACCCCAAAATGTGGTTTGTTTGTTTTGGGTAGAAAGCGGGTCAGAATTCTGACCCGGTACAAATGTGGATACTTTGTTAAATTTCATTCAAATGGAATGAACAAATTAGCTGTTTTACTGGGAAGAGAGTTCAAGCGGATGGTCATTTGTTCACAAATGGCGATGGGTGGAGGATAGGGGGTTTTCGGGTTCGGCTATGGTGGATTTGGATTCGGGTTTGGGTTCTGGTAAGAGTAAGTGGATTGATTGGGTTCGGGTGTTGTTGTTAATGATGATATCGAGGATTTTTCGTCACCCGAGGATAATAATGCTAAAGGTAAATGATATACTATTTTTTGGGATGTTTTATTGAGCTTCTTTGTTTATCTTATTATTGCGCTTTTATCTAGTTTTGAAGGTGTTTGGGATTGCTTATTATCTGATTTCGTGAGTGAATTAGCGAATATAAAAGTTTTGCTTTGCAAATTAGTAACAGTTTTTCGTAGGTACCCTTTAGTTGTGCTAGTGTTACTTTGGTAATGTTGATTATCAGTGAAGTTTAATGGTGAAGTAATCCGAATCAGATAGTATGAATCAGCGACTTTGAAATAGTTTGTCTAAAAATGGTATCAATCAGTTATCAGGTATTAAGAGTAGTCACTAATGCCTTTTTTAGTAGGTTCAAATCGATTTCATAAAGAGAAAAACAAAGTTTGTGATTCTGTATTCTTATCAGGATGAGTTTGGCAGCCAATTACATTATTTTGAACTCTAATAGTAACGAAAAGCTGGACTTAGTTTATGTATGTTGTGGTCGATGGACTTACGAGTAACCGTTGATTACTTCATTGTGTCTATTGTGTAATCTATTCAGTTAGTCTTATGATAATGTAGCAAGTCTGGTGTATTTAGGGAATTGGTGCCGTTGGGCACTTGGGCTACAACTTACAACCCCTATGGACGGTTACTGATGTCTTAACATGAACAAGAAAGCTGTAATTGTTACCAATGATGTTTCATATCTGAATAACAAAATGGGATTGTGTTTATTAACAGGGGATATCTTATGTAATCCATCATCCCACTTTGTAACTTATTACTGTATTTAGCAGACATAAGCGCTTAAATATGCAGCAATTTGGGATTCTTTTTGATCTAAGAAAGATCACAAAGATATCCACGTTGATTAACTTTGCGTGTAAAGGGATGGTATTTGTGCTAGTTTTATGATTTATAAGATTCCATAAAGTAATTTGCAGTCAGACATATCTCAAACCAGTGTGCTAATTACTGTCACGTGCGCTTGTTTATCATTCCCATATTCACTGGTTGTTATTATTGCTAAATGCAGATGAGACTCTTCCAACATAACACTATTCGGTCAATAACAGTTCCAAATTCCCGCTTACCGGACTAGGTGTTTTGACCACAGAATCAGGAAAAAGAAAGAAAAATCTCTCAAATGTCTCAAACGCGCCAGAATCCGTAATCAGAAGCTGCAGCAAACAACCGTTTTCAAAGTTAAATGTGAGTCCTCTTAGAAATGACTGGCAAAGCCGCTTACCTTTACTATATTGACATGTCTTTTAGCTCAATATTACAACTTTCGTTAGTGGGAAAAGGAATTGCCACCCCTGATGTGAATACAATTTTCTTTTACTTTCAAGTTTATGTAAGTAAAATGGGCAAGAAATGACTGCAAAGCTGCTTACATTTACTATAAAAAGGTACTTCAGCTCAATTATATCTCTCAACTTTCTCACGTTGTTTCGCTTTATAATTGTTAAACATTGTTTTAAACTTTTATTTTTGTGTCTAAATATGATATGAGCTAAGTAATAATGCTTTTGTCATTTAGCGAGTCTAATTTAATAATCATTGAAGAATATCTATTGTTTTGACAGGAGAGTGGTGGATGTTTTAGAAATAAAAAGGCTAAGAAAACTTCCACCAAGAAGAAATTAGTGTTGACTGTGTCTTACATGTGGGATTGGTGAAGTTTCTGAGATGGCTCGGTACTGAAAAACACAGGAAATTAAGCAGAAGATTTTTAAAATTTTAACTTGTAGTCCACAACTTTTAACTAATAAACATATTTTAGACCTGAATTTAGTGTTTCTAAATAAGAATTTGAAGCTTTTTAAGTACTTACATTTATAATTGGATATCATATTGGTAGAATTAAGTTTGAGCTTAAATGTTAGTTTGAGTTTAAAGTAGGATTGTTTTAGTTTACTAATGCATGTTTTATTTTATTGAATATATGTATAAATAGAATTTGACTAGTTATATGATGGAGTACAGTCAAAATAATTGACCCTTTAAGAAAGTCAACTGTGTTTTCGATGAAAATGCTGGGAGTTTGATATGAAGTTGGAGTTGATCATGTTCAAATGAATCTATGAAGATTTTACGAGTGATGTATGATCATACACAATAGTTGGGTTAAAATCATAAAAACAAAAACATTTGACTTTTTTAGTCAAAGTATTGACCCATGGTATTTACCCCCAAACTGAAGTTTTGTTAAATAAAATAAAAAATTGAGGAATGAAGTTATGATTTCATCAAATATGAGATAAGGTGAAATTTAAGGTTAATTTTTGCTTATACCTTTAATTTGTATTTTAAACCTTTAATTAGATGGTAAGACATTTGAGCTTTAATTTTTGTTGAATTGAAGCTCCATTTATGCATGATTAGTAGTGTATTTGATGGTTAAATATATAAGGTTACATTGCATGTTGAAAACGGAGCTTGATTTTATTTGTTTCTTCGGATCTTGGGTCAAAACTAGGTAAACCCATGAGAAAACTGAAGTTTTGATTTTCACATATTGACCACACATGTTATAAACAATCAAGTTTATTTCAAAGTCAGTTTTGCTAGTTATACTTGAAGCCCCTCAACGACTTGTTAAATGCTTATTTAGCCGCTTTGTACTTTCAGATATACCGTATCTAATAAACGAGTTAGTTTTGCTAGATATATAATGAATATATGAAACCCCTCGATAAAATGCTAACTACCTTTTTAGCCATTGTGTACTTTCAAATATACCATTTCTAATAAATGTGTTAGTTTTATGAAGAAATATGTGACAAATCACAATTATACGTTGATAAATCTAAGGTAGTACTATTTGTTAAATATATGTACATACTTCGAGATGGTTAAGGTGTTAGACATGTAATTTAAATATTTAATAAGATATGACTAGAAGATTTTGTATGTTTATGAGCTTTATGTCATCGTATTTAGCATTAGAGTATGCAATGGGTAATTTGTGTTCATGTCGAAGTAAAATATGATGATGATCAATCCAAGAATCTCCGAGTAAAGACTTCTTCGAAATAGACTAGGACTTATCACAATAATTCTTAATCATTAGTGACAAGAATATTTACCAATATATATGTGGGGAGAATGTGAAGTATAGTCACAAGTTGAAGCCCGGATCAATAAGGTGCTTGAGGTTAGTTTATCTTTATTTCTAAAAATTATTATTTTCAGAAATTGTAGTGATTGAATTTTGTAAATCAAAAGAAAAAATGAAATTGCGTGTGATTATATTATATGGAACTAAGAAAACCCACAACTACTTACTTAGACATGAACTTATTATTCATGATTTTATATGTGCTACATTCATGAATAAAGGAATCTTAATCATGATCTTTTCATATGGTCTTTTTCTTTGTAATTTCCTTTAGCAAAAGGAGTCATTTGTTGTCCCCACCACATTGCAATGTTTTCAAACGTACATATCTTGTTCACATTGCTATCTGCTATAGTTATAACCAATGTTCGTTTGTTCATATTGGTATTGCTATTTGAAGTGGTCATGACAACCCTTTGAAAAAATAGGATTTTACCTGGTTTGAGTGTGTGTGGCAGTGAGTTCAAATCTCGTGGTTTGGTCGGCTAAAAGGCCGGAAACCAAGGTTAAAAAAAAGCCAAATATCGCATTTCCAAAAGTTGTTTGATTCAAGAATGAAGCAAGTTGTTTTAAGCTATGAGCAATTTATCACTTTCAATAAGCAAATCAACAATTTCTTTGGTATTGCTGATTATTAACTAGTAGTATATTTATAGCTGATATCAATGTACACGCTATATTCCTTTCTTAACTACTTAGTGAAAGTTTTTTTTATGCATATATGACATTTATATATGTCGATGGCAATAATACATGTCTGGTAATTACAATGATTAAATAAAACAAGCCTAGTCAAAAAGCATTCTTATGGGTTTTTTTTTCCACAAAAAGAGTCTTTTGTGACCCATCTCATTCCAAAGTTTTTCCACACAAAAATATCACGTTCACATTCACCATTGATCCTTCCTAGCAACATCATCACAAAGTTTTGATAACACTACCTTAATTATTAGTATAACCACTTTAGGCTTATTCATTTCATCCAAGTTTCTTTGTGATCAGCTTATTATTGTACTTTTTTCAGTTATAACTTCAATGGCGTCCACTTCAAGTTCATTGATTCAAAAGAGCTTCAAGTATGATGTCTTCTTAAGCTTTAGAGGTGAAGACACTCGAAAGAACTTTGTTGATCATCTGTATCATGCTCTAGAGAATAAAGGCATTTACACATACAAAGATGATGAGAAAATCCAAGCCATTGAAGACTCAAAATTTTATATCATTGTCTTTTCAAAGAACTATGCTTCTTCATCTTGGTGCCTGGAAGAGCTTGTTATGATTATGGAATGCCGGAAGGGTTTTGGGCATACTGCTTATCCCTTGTTCTACGATGTGGAGCCCACTGAAGTACGCAAACAAAGTGGGTCAGTTGGAGATGCATTTGCAAAACATAAAGCGGATGAAGCTGCTGGGAAATGGAGGAAGGCTTTGAAAGAAGCATCTGATTTGGCTGGCTTTGAGTTGAAAAGCATTGCTAATGGGTAAGTAAATTTCTTCATTATATTTAGCAAACAACCTCTTAGAGCATATAGTTTGTCATTCTTTAACACACTGTTGTCAAACACTCAAACTTACAATCCCGTGGTATGAAACCACAGATAAGTTTTCACCTGTATAACTATATTAATTATATATAATACTTATATCACCATTTACTTCATGTATTATTGCATGTCAGCATTAAAGATCTAAAAATTGTTCGGGAATTTTCACAAACTAATTGAATCTTTATTTAACGTATAGGCATGAAGCTAAGTTCATACAGGAAATTGTTAAAAAGATTTCAGTAGAGTTAAGTTTCATCATTTCGAGCAGTGATGGGGATTTAATAGGCATGGAGACCCGCGTAAAGAAGTAATTTCATCCTTAGAACCTGGTGTTGGTGATGTTCGCATGCTAGGGATATGGGGGATGGGAGGTGCGGGGAAGACAACTTTGGCAAGAGCTATATTTGATCAAATATCCATTCAGTTCGAAGGTGAAAGCTTTATTGAAAACGTCAGGGAAGTTTCAAAAGCCTCTTCGGAGGGTCTAAAGAAGTTGCAGAAACAAGTACTTTCAGATGTTTTAAAGGATCAAAACATTGAAGTAAGTAGTGTTTCTGGCGGTAAAAGTATGATGCAAAGGAGGATGCGTGGTAGAAAGGTACTTGTTGTTCTTGATGACGTCGATCATAAAGACCAGCTTGAGGCGTTAGCCGGTGACCTTAATTGGTTTAAGCCGGGAAGTAGAGTTATAATTACAACAAGAGAGAAGCAGGTGTTGGTAGCCCACCGAGTGAGCTTGATTCATAATGTGACTTTGTTATCTCAAGCGGAAGCGGGTTGCCTCTTCAGTAGGTATGCGTTTGGAAGAGAGATTCCAACTCAAAGGTACGAAGTGCTATCAGGACAAGTTGTACAATATGCTCATGGTCTTCCCTTAACGATCAAAGTTTTGGGCTCATTTCTTTGTGGGCAAGGTGAACCTTACTGGGTAGATGCTATAGAAAGACTAAAAACCATTCCATTAACGGCAACTATGGATAGATTGGAAATAAGCTTTAATGGTCTAGATAATGATCACAAAGAAATATTCTTAGATGTTGCATGCATACTAAAAGGTTGGCGCAAAAAAGATGCAATTAGAGTGCTTGAAAGCTGTGGATTTCATGCTGAAGTTGGTTTAAGAGTTCTTGAGCAGAAATCTCTTTTAACTATTTCTAACAATGGGTCTTTGGGGATGCATGACCATTTAGAAGAAATGGGAAGGAATATTGTTCGTCGGTCACACCCCGATGAACCTCAAAGACATAGCCGATTGTGGATTAATAAGGAAATTGAAGATATATTGACTAATGACCTGGTAAGTTACCGTCACTTTTCTTATAAAAAACACATAACAATTCCTCTTTGTGTGTCTCTCTAAAAAGTTTTCCCCAAATTCACTTTCTGTCTCTAATAATCATTCCAAAATTCATTAATTCGAATTGAATTATCATTCAATTCATTTTATATCATCTTCAGTCACTCAATTTGATAATGTTTTCAGTGATTTTGGGCGTTTTGAAATTTAGGGTTCCGACAAAAATTAAGGGGTTTTATTTTTTCGATTTCAGGGTACCCAAGCAACAAAAGTCTATACTTAGAGTCATCAGCGGGTTTCAGTGCTGAAATTGCAGTAAAAGGTCTAGCAAAAATGAAGGATCTTAGATTTATTCACATAGAGGATTTTTTTAAGAGGAGTATTGTTGAATTTGATAAAGTTAGCGAATACCTTCCAAGTTCCTTACGATTTATAGGATGGGATGGTTTTCCTTTTTCGAGTTTACCGAATACATTTCAAGGAAAATATCTTGTTGAACTTGAAATAAGTTTCAGCAAGATTGTTCAACTTTGGGAAGATGGAGAAGAAAAGGTAGAATAATGGTTAAATTGCTGTTTTTCATGATTCATTATGATCCTATATATCTATCGGTTTGTCATTGCACCAATATTAATTGTTTTTTGTACTTATGTTAGGTTCTAAATAACCTCAGGTTCCTCACAATCGCGTCTTCAAAGTTGAGGACCTATGACCTTAGGTTGGCTCCAAATCTTGAGCAGTTGACTATTTCGAGATCTGATGATTTCGTAGAGCTTCATATACCTGCTGAAAGTCTAAAGCTCCAAGAGCTCGACCTCAGTTATTCAAAGTTGAGGACCCTTGACCTTGGGCTAACTCCAAATCTCAAAAGGTTAAATCTTGAAAATTGTTATGATTTGGTAGAAATTAATGCTCCCATTGGATGTCTGAAAAAGCTTGCCTTCTTAGACATAAGTGGTTGTGGGAGGTTTCAGTCTTTTTTGTTTGACAAACAGTCTCAACCAGCTGAGGCTGGTTATTTATCTGAGTTACATCTGATTGCAGAACCCAAAAATGTATGCCCATTGCACACTGACAGCGATTCTCCCAAATTTCAGTTTTCATGTTTTTATAAAGAAGATGAAGATTCATCGTTTGGAAATCTTGAAATTCTTATTTCTATAGGTTTGTGTGCTTGTACAAATCTTGAGAGCTTTTCAAGAAGTATTTGTAGTTTACAATGTTTAAGAAAGCTTAAACTTGAAGGCGGTTTTTCAGAATCACCAAAGGACCTTGACCAGTTAGAATATCTAGAGGAGCTAACTTTTTCATATACAGATATTAGAGGTCTTCCAGATAGCATTTGTAAGTTGAAACATCTCAAATCTTTCAAAATCAAATCTTGTTGGCTTCTTGAGAAGTTACCTGAGGATATTGGCAGATTAGAATCTTTAAAGAAGCTAATCTTAACTGACTGTAAGCTTTTAGAAGATATTCCAAACAGCATTTGTAAGATGAAATGTATAAACAAGTTACATCTCCACGGCTGTATTCGAGTTGTTGAATTGCCTGAGGATATTGGATGCTTAGAAGGTTTGAAAGAGTTAAACATAGTAGGTACAGGCATAACCCGTCTTCCACAGAGCATTTTCCAGTTGAGAGGTCTGCGTATTGTTGGGTCGATGCAGCTTCTTGCTACATATGGTTTTTTACTCAAGAGACGAAGAATCTGTGATGATGATGATGGTGATGATGATGCTGGTGCCGAGGATGATGATGATGCTCGTGCCGATGATGATGATGATGATGATGATGATGCTCGTGCCGATGATGATGATGATGATGATGATGATGATGATGATGATGATGCTGGTGCCGATGATGATGATGATGATGATTTTATGAGAGTTGTTTGTTAGCTGTCTATTGCGGTTTCATATAGTGTTCAGGGATTGCTTATCCAAACTGCTTATTATATGATTTCGTGATTGAATTACTAGCAACTATACAAGTTTTGATAAAAAGTTTTTCAAAGGTAACTTTAAGTTGTGCTAGTGTTACTTTGGTAATGCTGATTATCAATGAAGTTTAATGGTAAAGTAATCTGAATCGGTATTAATAAGGAACTTTGAAATAGTTTGTCTAAAAATGATATCATGGTCACAATCAGTTCCAAACACTAATATTAACTGATTCTTTGCTGTTTCAAAATGTAATAATCAGATATTAAGAGCAGTGGCGGATACAAGAATTTAAAATGCGTGTAGCACGATTTTCGGCTCGCTTCATTTCACGAATAGTTATTACTTTGGTTTGTCATTGCACCAATATTAATTGTTTAATTTGTACTTATGTTAGGTTCTTCATAAGCTAAGGTTCCTCACCTTCTTTGATTCAAAATTACAGACCTTTGACCTTAGGTTGGCTCCAAATCTTGAGCAGTTGACTATTCAATATTGTCATGATTTCGTAAATGGTTCACAAATGGCGATGGGAAGAGGGTAAGTTGGAAAGTTCTTGTTCTGTTATAGTCATTTTGAAATTAATAAGCTGCTAGAACCAAAAAATTCAAGTCGGGTTTGGGTTTGGATTGGCATGTCACAACACCTTAACCCGAGCAATACACGTTTAAGTAGTTAGGTCAGTTATGTCAATCCTAACCCACTAACATATAACACGAAGATTGCCTATTCAACCCGTTTTTCTAAACTAGTGGGTGGGTCGACCTTTATCAAATAACACGAGATGAATAACAAATAAACTAGTGGGTGGGTCGATTAAATCAAGGTATAGCTATTAAATTCAAAAGTGTAATGATCAAAGTAACTTACTTGTATAAGCAGTTTACATTTTTGAAGTTTAGATATGTTAACTCATGTAGTTCAGATAACACAGTTGACTTTTCAGAAAGTCAACTGTGCAATTGATGAAAATGATTGGATTTTTCATGATGTTGGAGATAATCATGTTATAACCATATTCAGTGAAGTTTTGTAAGTAATTTAAAATCATATACAAGTTTTGATTTGCATAAAAAATATCTTCTACATTGGGACAAAATGGTGAACCATTAAAATATTTGACTTTTGAGTGAAACTATTGACTTTCATCAAATTCATAGAATTTTTTCCTATCCAAGTCAATAAAAGACGCTACCTAAAATGTTCCGGGAATAAGACTTTATCATCAGAGAATGGTTTGGTAAAATCCATGTTTGGACAGAGTTTGAAGCTGGGACACGAGACGAACATGAACTTTATCAAATAACACGGCATTACAGCGGAATGTTCATATCAATTTGGTCTCAAAGGCATGGATGCGGGTGCCGGGCTTTGCTTACCTATAATGAATTTGTGATATTCTCTATTTATGTAAATGTGCACGCTCTCATTTATGTTTTTGCTCCATACCATGCCGCCACACATTTCATTTCAACAAAAACAAAAACCCGCGAAACAAACAGTTCAAAAACCCCCGAAATTCAAAAAACTTACAAAACACAAATCAATTAATCAAACCCTAAACACTTTCAATTCACAATTCTAATAATCAATTAATCATAATGGGTGATTTTGAAGCACCTTCATTCTCATTAGGTTTTGACTTCGATTTTGACGATACACCCGAACCCCAAACCACACCAAATAATACATCGAATCGTGATTCGGTAGCTGCTGATGTGAAGAGTGTTGTTGATGGTAATGATAATGATAAGGAGTTTGTGATTGAGACGCTTACTGTTGCTGATTCAGATGAGGACAATGAGGTAAGGCCAAGATTGAAGCGTTTACGGCGCGGGTGTAGTGTTGAGGATAGGGGGTTGTCGGGTTCGGCTACGGTGGATTTGGGTTCGGTTGTTGGTAATTAGGGTATATCCTAGACTCTTTAATAAGCTTGGTTACTTATCTGATTAACGTGTTTTGAGGGTGTTTGGGTCTGCTTATTTGATTTCGTGAGTGAAGTAGCAAATTAAAACTTACGAGTTCTGATAAGCAAATTAGTAACAGTTTTTTGGAGCTACCCTTTAGTTGTGCCAGTGTTACTTTTGGTTGTGAGTTTGTTATCTGTTTATTGCAGTTTCATATAGTCAGTATGAATAATGATATCAGATAGTTAGTGTGAATAAGCAACTTTGAATTAGTTTGTCTATAATTGATATCATGATCACACTCAGTTAACATCCGTCCAAACACTAAAAATTTAACTAATTGTTTGCCATTTCAAAACGATACTAAGAAGCAATCCTAAACGCCACTAATGCGTTTTTCAGTAGGTCAATGTGATTTCCTAAAGATATCGGGATGAGTTTGGCAGCCAATTATATTATTTTGAACCAAAAACTGGACTTGTTTTCTGGATGTTGTGGGTGGATGGACTTACGAGTAACCCTTGTCCCTTGATAACTTCATTGTGTCTATTGTGTTATATATTGATTATATTCAGTTAGTCTTATGATAATGTAGCAAGTCTGGTGTATTTAGGGAATTGGGGCCATTGGGCACTCGGGCTACTACTTACAACCCCTTTGGACTGTCATTATACACCCTTATGTCTTAAGATAAACAAGAAAGTTGTAGTCGTTAATATCTGAATATCGAAATGTATTTATGTATTTAGCTCAGACATAAACGCTTAAATAAGCAGCAACTTGTGATTCTTTGCAATCCAAGAAAGATCACAAAGATATCCACGAAGCAGCACCAAAAGGTTTTAGTGCCTTTTAAGGGTTTAGAAGTTTGACAATTTAAGAAACTTTGTCGCTTTGCAAAATATTAGTAACTATAATAAGCATGTTCGTACATGTAAGACATCAATTCGGTTCCCAGAAGATTTTGGAAGGCAAGAAGCATCTGTAAACTCAATCATTGATTAGGAGAACTCTTTGTAACGTAGTTTCATCATATATCATTCGGTTAGCGTATCATATTCGCTATGTTTCATACTTCATACTTTTTTATTATCTTTGTTATGATTGTTACTGAGATTATGGGCTAACACCCTTAAGTGTTAGCCATGTTTATGAAGATTATGTGTTATTAATTTGTTTTACATCGATTACTAGTTAACTTCGTTGGATATTATTTACGCTTATCGCCATTACTCGTTTATTTGCTTAATCTTTGTCATCTTGTAACTAGATCTTTGGAATATAGCATAAAATTCTGTAACTTTAACCGGTTAAGTGAATTATAAACATTAGATCCGTATCATGATAATTTGAATGTTTGACACAATCGGTTATGGCCTAGCGAAACTAATATGTAATAGTCCTAGGTAGGTTCATTTATTGTGACTAGTAAGATCTGTAACGACTAGGTAGATGACATTAGAATAAGGCAAATAAGTTGGTATAGTATAATACTACAAATAATTATGGTTAATAGTTGAAGCACATTACGCGGGTTTCGTTAATGGTGACATCATTAACCCTCGTCAGTGCCTAGGATTAAGGGAGAAGACCAATCTTGTTTACATTAGCAAATCACCAATGACGGTAGGTAACTAACTAGAATCATTGCACTAGTAAAACATATTATGAACACGTAATTGGATTAGACTTGGCTAGCACGTTCTATCTAATATTGATTTAGTGCCTTCTTACTTTTATCGTTTTGTTTAGTGTTATTTAGTTTATTTTATCGCTTTAGTAGTTTAATTAATAAAACAAACTCGTGCTAGTCTCTCAGGCTAAAACCACCATTCATGTTATTTCAATTTAATTAGATAATTAGAATACCTTTAGAGTCTAAAAGGTTTGTCCTTTTATCATAAAATTAATTGCAGAAGATGATAACATACAAGGTAAAACTGAGCTGACACAAAAAGTTGCTTATAACTAAAACCATATCACCATTGACCGCTTAAGTGATATTGTTACGATACTATAAAGTCTACAAGGTTTGTACTTTTATCATAAAATTAATTGCAGAAGATGATACCATACAAGGACGTGACACCAAGCTTTGTAGCTGTAACATGTGAGATGAAATAATCATAAACTCGTATCGTTGTGTTGTTTTCGGATTGATTCTGACAATGAGGAGGAGGAGTTAGTAAGGCCGAGGATAGTGGTTTTTCGGGTTGCTGGGTTCCGATAAGGGTAAGACTATGGTGGATTTGGATTTGGGTTCGCGTTCAGGTAAGAGTAGAGTGGATTTGGGTTCGGTTGTTGATGATGATGATGATATGCTAATGGTAATTTATTCATTTTTGTCAAGTATTTTTGATCATTGATTGCAGGCATGCCTAATATTCTCGGTATTCCTAATACCACATCAATTTAGGCACAAAATTAGTCATACTATTAGGCCTCCCGATATTTTTTAGGTATATTTCAGGGTTGAAATAATTTGGTGACTAGGGGATGTTTAGGATTGCTTACTTGATTAACATGTTTTGAGATAGTTTTGAGGGTGTTTGGGAATTGGGATTGCTTATTCAAACATGTTTATTTGATTTTGTCAAGTCGTTTTAAGTTAAGCATTCAGAAAGTGGCTATATGATATAATATCTTTTTTTTAAGGCGATGATCAATTTTTTATAAGACTCCGTTAATTGTGCTAGTGTTTGGTAATGCTGATTGTTAAATGTTAATTAAATCTTAAGGTAGATGTTCCTGTTGGATTAGCTTCTGATGTGAAGACAGTTGTTGATGGTAATGATAAGGAGTTTGAGATTGACAAGCTAACTGTTATTGATTCTGATGATTAGAATGAGGAGGTAGTAAGGCCGCGATTCAAGCGGTTAAGGCGCTGGTGTAGTGTCGAGGATAATGCTAAAGGTAATTTTGACCATTGATTGGCACGCCTATTTGGTAATCCTAATACAATCAATTTAGGCACAAATTAATCACACTATTAGGCTTCCTGATCTTTTGTTGGTATATTTCAGGGTTGAAATAATTTGATGATTAGGGGATGTTTGGGATTGTTTACTTGATTAACTCATTAACATGTTTTGAGATAGTTTTGAGGGTGTTTGGGAATTGGGATTGCTTATCCAAACATGGTTATACGATTTTGTCAAGTCATTTAAGTTTAGCATTCAGAAAGTGGCTATCTGAAATAAATTTTTTTAAAGGCGATGAGCAATTTCTTATAGGACACCTTTAATTGTGCTAGTGTTTGGTATTGCTGATTATTTAATGAAATCTTTAAGGTAAAATAATCAGAAATAAATAATCAGTTTGGTTAAGCAACTTTGAAGCTGAGTAGTTTGGTCTTACACATAATCATACATCACAATCATTTAGCATCTGTCCAAACACTAAAAAAAATATTTATATGTTATTTCTAAGCAACCCCAAACACCCTCTAAGGGCGAATAATTCTCGCCACGTGAGCAAACTTATCACATAGACCATTACTTGCATAGGTAACATGATTTTCATCAAGAACCTTTGATCCCAAATTTGTCAAACGATCTGCTAGGTTAATTATCTGGAAGTACTTGGTTATGGATGAGTCGACACAATCAAGGTTTAGTAGCTTGTTGTCAAGCTGAATAGTTCCATTGTGCTTCTTTTAGTGAATGATATTTTTCAGATGCTCTCACAAGTCTTGGCTTTTGCATCCATGACACTTACTTCCTCACCATCTTAGTATCTTACACATTTCTAGACTCTCAAACCAAAACTTCCCCGCCCTCTTCGCAATCCATCTCCACCTGAACCAAAGCGGAAGCTTTTAAAACTTTAACTTGTAGTCCAATCCTTTTTTACTAACTAGCATGGTACCTGCACAAAGCAGCTTCGAAGGTGAATGTTATTTAACGATTTGATTATAGGTACACGTCGCCTAATGTTGTTTAATGAATGTTGCTCGGAGTCGAATTGAATTGAATTTGAGTTTCTTTTTGAATTAGTAAGATTAAATCCCTACCAAGAAAACATGTTCTTGATGTTGCTTATTAAAATAATCAATAGAAAAGAAAAATCAAATAACAGCAATTTTGTAAGGCTCGTGTAAACAATTACAAAAGTTGTATATGTATTATATGTATTTGGTTATACAATAAATATTTTTTATGTATATGTATTTGGTGGTGCATTAAAGAATAAAATTTCATTGTGTCTAGTGGATGGAATAGTTTGATTTCACTTAAGAGACCTAGGTTGAAATTTTGCCACTACTTATTTTTTAAATCTTACACAATTTCACAATTAGCAAGTGTTGAATCTGAAAATTTTAAGCCTTCCGTAAATATGATGTCCTAAATGCTTTATATAGTAGTATATTTTAGACCTGAATTTAGTGTTTCTAAATGAGAATTTGTTGGTAGAACTTAGAAGTGAGTTTGACCCTAAATATTAGTTTGAACCTAAATTATAATTGTTTTAGGTTACTAATACAAGTTTACTTTATTGAATAATGTATAGTTAGAAGTTAGACTAGTTAATTAATGGAATACAGTCAAAATATTTGACTTTCTCCAAAGTCAACCGTGTTTTCGATGAAAATGCTGGGATTTTGATATGAAGATGGAGATGATCATGTACAAATCTATGTACATTTTACAAGTGGTGTATTTCATACACAAAAGTATCGTTATATGCTCTTTAGGTTAAAAGCAATAAAAACAAAAAAATTTGACTTTTTTAGTCAAAGTATTGACTTTCATCAAGTTTACTGATGTTTTATTCAATATAACAAACATAGAGTGTCTATTACCGCTGTTATTGTCAAATAAAAAAAGAAAGTTGAGGGGCCTGTGATGACAATACTTTATATATTTTTATGACTCTTGGTAATTTAGTTATTTGCCCTCAAAGACCTTAATAAGAGACAAGTTTTGATGAAAAAAATTGAAGAATGGAGTTATGATTTCATCAAATATGATACAAGGCAAAGTTTAAGGTAAATTGTTGCTTATACCATTAATTTGTATTTTTAAACCTTTAATAGTAAGACATTTGAGCTTTAATTTCTATCGAATTGAAGCTCCATTTATGCATGATTACTAATGTATTTGATGGTTAAATATATAAGGTTACATTGCATGTTGATCGCAGTAAGAAAATGGAGCTGATTTTATTTGTTTAGAGTTTGGATCTTACTTAGGTCAAAACCAGGTAAAGAGATGATCCATGCGGTTATAGTGAGATCTCAGATCGAAGAAGGGGGCATTCCCTTTTCCAGCTACAAAAGAGGGTTGCTTTCTCTGTCGTCGCTACGAGAGCTCTTGGCGAAGAGACCTTAGGATAAAGACAAAAGTGAAGTTTTGATTTTCTCATATTGACCACACATGTTTTAAACAATCAAGTTTATTTCAAAGTTAGGGTTGCCAGTTATAATTGAAGCTCCTCAACAACTTATTAAATGATTACTTAGCGACTTTGTACTTTCGTATATGCCATGTCTATAAACAAGTTAGTTTTAATAGATATAATAATGAATGTATGAAACCCCTCAACAACATCTTATGGTGTGTTTGGTATTAGGGTGTTACAATCAAAGAATGTATTGATTTCTGATAATTGTTGTTTGGTTTTTATTTAGGAAATGAGATTTGGAATCATGGAATGAATAATCAATCCGAATATATTTGGAGGGTTTTATGATATCTTTCAAGTATTTTTGACAAAGTAGGCCACGTACCTATATTTGTATGGATATAAATTGTGGATTTTTGATAGTGTCACTATCTTTTACTATTTTAAACATTTATATTATAACCCAAAGCTAAATCAAAATCCAAATCCTAAACCCATATATAAACCAAACGGACCTTTAATACCTTTTATCCATTGTGTACTTTTCAAATATACCATTTCTAAATATAATCAATTTAAATATCAAAATGCCATATACACCCAAATACATGTTTTGAATTCATGATGCAAAACGTATTTAAAGTAGGAGTGTCATTAGAGCTTACCCGACCCGACCACGAACCGAACCCGACCCGAGGCAATTCGGGTTGGGTCAATCAGGTTCAAAATTATGTTCGAGTCAATTCAGGTTGACACGACTAACCCGGCTCAACAACACTTTTACAATGTAAAATACTCGGGTTGACCCCGTACCTGAATTGACCCGACCCGAGTTGACCCGAACCCGAATTGACCCGACCCGAGTTGACCCGAGTTCTAAACAAGGTCGGGTTCGGGTACGTTTTTTTAAGGCTTGACCAGATTTGACCCGACTCGAGTTGACCCGAACCCGACCGGGTCAACACGAATAACACCCCTAATTTAAAGTATGTTTTGGGTAAATATAACATTATGGTGGTTTAATTGGCCATATATGGAATTGACCCCTTCCAATAAATGTGTTAGTTTTATGAAGAACTATGTGACAAATTACAAATAGAAGTCGATAAAATTAAGTTAGCACTATTTCTTTAAAATTAAAATATGTACATACTTCAAGATGGTTAAGGTGTTACAACTGCAATTTAATAAGATATGATTACAAGAGTTTGGATGTTAATGAGCTATGTCAATGTATTTGGCATTAGAGTATGCAATGGGGAATTTGTGTTCATTTCGAAGTAAAATATGATGATGATCAATCCAAGAATCTTCGAGTATAGACTTCTTCGAATAATAGACTATGACTAACCACTATATTTCTTAATCATTAGTGATACGAATATTTGCCAATATATTTGTGGGGAGACTGAGAAGAACAGGCACAAGTTGAAGTCCAGATCAAGAAGGTGCTTGAGGTTAGTTTATCTTTATATCTAAGAAGTATTATTTTTCATGAATTGTAGTACATAAAGTTATTTGATTGAATTTTGTAAATCAAAGGCTTGCAAGTTGCATGTGATGTGTAAAGTTCATATGAAATATTTTCATGATTTTATGTGTGTCGTAATCACGACGAAAGGAATCTTAGTCATGCTTTTTTAATATGGTCTTTTTCTTTGTAATTTCCATTAGCAAAAGGAGTCATTTGTTATCCCACCACATTCGAATGTTTCCAAATGAACATATCTAGTTCACACTTATAACCACATTCCAATTTGAGTGCTTGTGGTGGAAAATCTAGTGATTGGTCGGATTAAACCATGATTAAAAAAGAGAATCCAAAGATCATCGCTTCTAGGAATATATATAATGGTTTAGAAAGTTACTTAATTATAAACCTAGAATAATGTTATATGAAGGGAAACAAGTGATGAGTTTTTGAACCATCATTTTCTATTTTTTGTAGCAAGTTAATCAAATTTTATACAAAATGCCAAAGAAAATCGAGCTACTAACCAACGCGCGATTATAGAGCGAAGCACCAAGCAAGGAAAAAAGAGCGCAAAACAAACGAAATCAGTCCTTTGAGCACGTAAGTGATATGTCGTGATATTGTTATGATACTAGAATCTAAAAGATTTGTACTTTTATCATAAAATTGCGGAAGATGATATCGTACCAGGACATGACACCATGCTTTGTTCCTGTAACATGTGAGATGAAATAATCATAAACTCGTAACATTGTGTTCTTTCATTTTGGGACTCGAATCTCAACTAAATGGTTGACTTAATAAAAAAGGGGCAATTGCATATATACCCACTAAAAGTTGCATATTTGCATATTTACCCAAAACATGCTTAACTTGCATTGTACATCATGTATTGAAAACTTGTATTTTGAGGAAATATGCAAGTTTTTAAGTTTTAGTGGGTATATATGCAATTCTCCCAAATAAAAAAAGTCAAATTGCATCCTTCATGAAAAAAGTTTGGATACTATCATGTTTAAAATAAATAAAATTAGTATGGTTTCATAAGTAATGTAACTATCATAAAAAAGTTTTAAAAGCTACCCACATCTAACCCCAACGGGTGACCCAACGGTAAGAATATCAGTCTTTCAAAGAGAAGGTAAAGGGTTCGAATCTAAGGGCGAGAAATTTAATCCTTTGTGGCCACGGAGGTCCATTTGCGCCGACTCTGGGCCATCCAAAATGGTAATCGCATTGGGATTAATCGGCTTGCAATGTCAAGTCAGAAACTTAGGAAAAAAAAAAAAAAAAAAAAAAAAAAAAAAACTACCCACACATCTGAAACTTGGAAGACCTGTTACCGAGATAACAAACATATAGAAAGTCATTGAGGTGAGTTCATCTTATTATCTACTAGTATAGCTGATATCAATATACACGCTATATTCTATTCTTAACTACTTAGTGAAAGTTTTATGCATATATGACATTGATATATGTTGATGACAATATTACATGTCTGGTAATTGATTATGTATTATTAAAATATTTAGGAAAATAATACTTTATAACCACTACAATGGTGAATGAAAAAAAAACAAGCCTAGTCAAAAAGCATTCTTACGGGTCTTTTTTGTATGTTTGTTTGTACGAAAAGGGTCTCTTTTGTGACCCCATCTACCATTCCAAAGTTTTTCCACACAAAAAGAACACGTTCACATTGACCATTGATCCTTTGTAGCAACATCCTTAATATAAAATAATGGATATATTTCGTTGTAATGTAATCAGCTTAGCCTAAAAAATGAACGAATTGAACAATCTGTGAGAATATTAATACAAAAACGAGTCTTTGTATAACCTCTTTAGGCATATTCATTTCATCCAAGTCCCCCCCCCCCCCCCCCCCCCCCCCCCCCCAAAAAAAAATATATATGAATTGTTAGCATACCTTTATTATTGTAGTGACAAGTTATGTATGCAATACATTTAAGCCCCTCCTAAAATTGTGAAAACAAGTTTCGTCCTACCAATATAGCACTCTGAGCTTATTCTATATTCCTCTTCTTTTCTATTGTGTATATTTTTTCAAACATTGTATATAGTAAAACGTCACAATGGTCAAACACCACAACTGTATTAGTTTACCTAATACGTCTAATTTGTTTAATTCTTATATAACTAAGTCATTGTTCTTCACTTTGGAGAGTAAATTTGGTATTTTTGGTTTCGTACATACTATTATGTACTTCGTTTCTTGAACGCATTATACATGGAACAACCATTTCTATGTTGAAACATATACTTCTTAAATGTAAACTTATAACAAGTTCTTAAATATGCATAAAAATATAACAACACTACGTACAATCAGTGTTGTAAAAATAGCCTAGGTGGGCCGATTAATCAATAACAATATTTGAAGAAGTTGGTTTATGTATACTTTTGGATCAATGCTCTAGAGATTAAAAAATATTAATTAATTGCAAAGAGGCGACGATAAACAAGTGGCAAGGGCCGCCAATAACGTTCTAGAGAAATATAAGAGCCAATTCAAATATATAAAATATTTGAAATATTGTTGGTCGTCAATAGGAACATGTGGTGTAACATCATTCGTATTTGGATAAATAGACCCAAATCCCGGTTTGTGGGTTTTGGGCCTATTTATCCATTAATAATACGTACTAATTTTATTTTCTTTGAAGAATTTAAATCATTCAGATTTGAAGTTAGAATATATTGTTGTTTAATTTAAAAAAGATGTTACTGATGTTAATTCATGTTACAAATAAATCCAATGAAGGTTTGTATAATCTATACATCATAAACAAGTTCCAATTAACATGTTATGAATTCGGATGATGTTTTAACTATCATTGATAAACTTTATGGTTAATAGTTCAATAGTTCATGTGTTATAATATCATTAATTTGGATTGATGAAAACGACAAGGAAATTTCCAAGATATATTTTTTTCATAAACAAATTTTTTGATGAACTTGGCTAAGAATTTTGAGGATGTTTCTTTTATCATTACATACTTTATGACCAACTTTTTTTTTTTTTTTTGAAAGGTGAGTTTCTCGTACATCATCGAGGTCTAGACTATGATGCTTAGCAGAGCACGCTAGAGGACTCGAGTGCCGAGTAGGCCTTCGACCCGAAGGTAGGAAGAGCCACCCACAACCCTCATGAAACCCGATGGGAGGAAAACCTCCAATGAAAGCCGCCCGGAGGCACGACACTTTAATTGGAGTAAACCCTGCCATCTCCAGGATCGAACTTGCGTCAATCCCTTCATTGATGGACTTCGTACCGCTGGGGTGTGAGCCCATTGGTTATGACCAACTAGCTATAGAATTTTGTAAAGTATTCTTGTATTATTGTAAATCATAAGAAAATCTATTGCGTCAATTTATTTGGAATTGAATGCTAAGAACCAAATGGTCCTTAATGGTAGGCAAAGACATTTTTTTATTTTGTAATATATTTTTCATTCCTGTTTCCATTACATCCTACCAATTATTAAAAGACTTAATATTAGAATTTTTATAGGGCACAAGTTAAGCACATTAAAAGGACATCGGGACTCGCAGAAAAGGACACAGGGATCCACAGAAATTACACAGGGATCCACAGAAAATTTCTGTGGATCCCTGTGTCCTTTTCTGTGAGTCCCGGTATCCTTTTAGTGTGCTTAACTTGTGCCTTTAGGGCACATGTTAGACAAACCCTTAATATTATTGTCAACATCATAAGGATTTATATGGCATTAAGTTGTGCTTGTCGTAGAAAATACTTATGTTAATATTGAAGTTAGAAATAATGCTAGACAACAAAAGTCTATGTGAAGAATTTTCGTATATATTTACATACTTTTTGTCGGATGAAATTGCCCCTTTTTGTCAGCCGGTATGGCTAGGAATTTCGAGGATATTCCTCATTAGAGACTTTATGACCAACTAGCTAAAATTTTCCATGCTATCTCAGTATTATTGGTGTAGGGTAATGAAATTGAATGTTAAAAAATGGTGCCTGTTATAGATAAGAGGAAATTTCTTTTTGAAAATTATTGGTCCCTATCAATGTTTAGAAATAGTCCACAAAATTTTCTAACATGATTAACTCGACCGAATAATTTTCTAACATGATTAACTCGACCCGAATCGCTTTATAAACTCGACCAGAATAGTTTTAAATGGTTTGGCTCGGGTCGGCCTTTTTAACACTAAATGATCTCATAGGATATCGTATTCTTATCATTATCTGAGTCCATGATTCAAATAATAATATCATTTTATAACTCGATTAACCCAATTGGCAAAATGATCTCAACGTTCTCTAATTCTTTGCTTGTTTTCGTTGTTCTTTAGTTCCCAAATAGTCAGATTTTTTTGAAAGATGTTTGATTAGATCCACTCTCAAATAGCATAGTTCATTTGACATCATATATTTGCGTAATAGTTTCCTGGTACTAGAATTGTTAATTGTAGAGGATATTTGAGGTTTCATTTAAAAGCATATGTACCTACCAAAATGTGTAGTGAGAAACTTTCATAAATGCTAGCTACCAAATGTTTTTAAATCCTAACAACCATGTCGAAAAACTATAAAAGCTTATAGATACTAGAAATAGGGGTCTCAAGAATATTCAAACCCGAGCAACTCGACTAACCTTAACTTTTATTAAGATTGGGTTTTGAGAGAAAGTTTTATCTTCATTTTGGTTTCGTAAGCTCAAATTTGTGTAAATTGTTTATTCTCCGAAACCCAAATAATAATCCCGACTATATGCATGCTTCTAAACCCTGATCATAATGTAAACTTTGAGACTATATATATAGATACTCCTGATCATAAAATATAGGATTAACTAAAGAGCCAAATTTAGAAACTAAAAAAAAAATTCTTTAAAAAAAGTACAATACAGATTTCATGAGAAGGAACCCACCAAGAAACCACATGACAATTGCACTAACTTTTCCTTTCATATTCTCAAAAGAAGATATTAGTGTATTGTCACATCATGTTCCCATCCCAATCCATGTAAAAATATCACTAGTACGACTCAGTGACTCACATATGCACATATTTTCCTCACAAACACGTTTTTCACCATAGTTCATCTTTTAACTTTCAAAATCTTGAACCCTGCTTTCATTAATGGCGTCCACTTCAAGTTCATTGATTCAAAAGAGCTTCAAGTATGATGTTTTTTTGAGCTTTAGAGGTGGTGACACCCGTAACAATTTCGTTGGCCATCTTTATGAAGCTCTTCAGCGCAATTGCATTGAAACGTATAAGGATGATGAGAAAATCGAGCAAGGAAAACCGATCAAGGACCAGCTCTTCAAATCCATAGAGGACTCAAGGTTTTACATCATTGTTTTCTCAAAGACTTATGCATCTTCATCTTGGTGCCTAGATGAGCTTGTCAAGATTATGGAATGTAAGAAGGCGACCGAGCAGAATGTTTATCCTGTCTTTTTTGATGTGGAGCCCACCGAAGTCCGCAAACAAAGTGGGGCAGTTAAAGAAGCCTTTGCCGAACACGAAAAGAAGGAGGCTGCTGGAAAATGGATAGAGGCTATGAAAGAAGCATCTAATCTGGCTGGGTGGGAGTTGAAGGCCACAGCTAACGGGTAATTCAATTTTCTTCATCATATATCTAGAGAATATTTTGCTTAATATATGTTAATCCTAATTGTTTATGTGCACTTTGAGCAAGCTAATAATTTAATCTTTAATTAATGATACAGGGATGAATCTAAACTGATCCAAATAATTGTTGATGTTATTTTCAACAAGAAATGTTCCACTCTTTCGAACGCTGATGGAAAGTTAGTGGGTATGGAGACCCGAATCAGAGATGTTTTTTCATCTTTAGATATTGGCACCGAAGATGTTCGCATGATCGGAATCAAGGGGATGGGAGGTGGGGGGAAGACAACTTTAGCCAGAGCTGTTTATGATCAAATATCAACTATGTTCGAAGGAAAAAGCTTTGTTGAAAATGTAAGGGAAGCTTCAAAACCTACTTTGTGCGGTTTAAAGAAGCTTCAAAAACGGATACTAAAAAATGTGTTAAATAAACAAGACATCACTTGTAGTGGTGTTCATGACGGGAAAAACATGTTGAAAGCCACAATGCATTGTAGAAAGATACTTGTTGTATTAGATGATGTTGATCGTATAGAACAGCTTGAGGCATTAGCAGGCGAGCTTGACTGGTTTAAATCAGGAAGCCGAATTATCATTACCACAAGAGATGAGCAAGTGCTGAGAGCCCACGGAGTGAAGTTCGTTCATGACATCAATCTGTTATCTCCCATGGAAGCGATTTGCCTCTTCAATAGGTATGCGTTTGAAAGAGAGATTCCAACTCGAGGGTACGAAGAGCTATCAGGGCAAGTTGTACGATATGCTGCCGGTCTTCCTCTTACGATAAAAGTTTTGGGTTCATTTCTCCGTGGTGTAAATGAGCGTGAATGGAAAGATGCTCTAGAAGATTAAAACAATTCCGCACCAGATACCCAAAAATCTTGAAAATAAGCTATGATGCTCTAGAGCCTGATCTCAAAGATATATTCCTAGATGTTGTGTGTACTGGTGAGCAGAAAGACAAAGCAATCAGAGTCCTTGAAAGTTGTGGCTTTCGATGCGACATTGGTTTAAGTGTACTTGAGAAAAAATCTCTAGTAACTATTTCTAAATATGGATGCTTGGGTATGCATGACCGTATAGAAGAAATGGGCAAGTATATTGATTGTCATAGCCGATTGTGGATTGACAAGGAGATTGAAGATATATTGGCGAGTAATCTGGTAAGGATCAAGTTTATTTGTAAGGTGCACAGACGGAACTCATATTCATTTGTTTTAACTCATGTTTTTTATTACTGGTTTTTGGCTTACAGATCAATGAAGCAATAAGATGTATCAAACTGTCGCCTCAAAGACTTGATTTAAGAGCTTTTATGACAGGTCTCAGAAACATGAAGAAAGTAAGAGTTCTTTACATGTGTTCTGGATCTTATTGGGATGATAGTAGAGTTAGCCAACTCTTTCCAAATTCTTTACAATATCTATGTTGGCGAGCTTACCCTTTTTCATCTTTACATGAAACATTTCAAGCAGACAATCTTGTCGGGCTTGACATGTCTTTTAGCCCAGTATTACAACTTTTGTTAGTCGGAAAAGGAAAGGTATACATTGATTGGTTGGCTATTGTTCATTATTGATCATAATGCTATACGTACATCTATATATTGGTTTGTTATTAGACCAAGGTATATTCACCTTCTTTGTTTTGTTTGTGACAGTCTCTTACTAAGCTGAGATTCCTTGATCTCAGCTATACAGGCTTGGGAAGGTTGAACCTTGGACTCACTCCAAATCTTGAGAGCTTAGATCTTAAAGACTGTTGGAATTTAGTGGAAATTAACACACCTGCTGGGTGTCTAAAAAACCTTCTCTACATGGATTTAAGTGGTTGTGGTATTACGGAAGTGCCCAAGGACCTTCACCACTTGTTACATCTAGAGGAGCTATATTTGTCCAAGACAAAGATTAAATATCTTCCAGATAGCATCTGTATGTTGAAACAACTGAAATTTATTAATCTCGAAGATTGTCATAATCTTGAGAAGTTGCCCGATGATTTTGGCCAATTAGACTCTCTAGAGGAGCTAATTTTGTCCAATTCAAAGATTAAACATCTTCCAGACAGTGTTTGTATGTTGAAAAAACTAAAATCTCTCAAACTCCAAGGTTGTAAGCATTTCGAGAGTTACCAGAGAGTTTGGCCAAATGGAATGTCAAGAAAAAATTGGATGTTTAGAATGTTTACAAGAGTTGGATATAACAGGTACAGCCATAAGTCATCTTCCACAGTGCATATTCGGGTTAAAAGGTGTGCGCATTATTGGGTCCAAAATGATGCTTGAGTCATTTGGTTTTACATCCGAGATTCAAAGCTCCGACAATGAGACATTCGTGGATATTACAGGGCCCAAAGCAGAGTCTCCTGTACCCTCAATGGCATCTACTTCAAGTACTTATTCCATTGAAAGTTAGTGGGCATGGAGACCCGAATCAGTGATGTTCTTTCATCTTTAGAAATTAGTACTCAAGATGTTCGCATGATTGGAATTAAGGGGATGGGAGGTGGTGGGAAGACAACTTTAGCTAGAGTTGTTTATGATCAAATTTCCCTTAATTTCGAAGGAATAAGCTTTGTTGAAAATGTTCGTGAAGTTTCAAAACCTTCTTCGTGCGGTTTAAAGAAGCTTCAAAAACGGATACTAAAAGATGTGTTAAATAAACAAGACATCACATTTAGTAGTGTTCATGACGGGACAAACATGTTGAAAGACATGATGAGTCGTAGAAAGACACTTGTTGTTTTAGATGATGTTGATCATATAGAACAGCTTGAGGCGTTAGCAGGCTCGCCTGACTGGTTTAAATCGGGAAGCAGAATTATCATTACCACAAGAGATGAGCAAGTGCTGTTAGCCCATGGAGTGAACTTCGTTCATGATGTCAATTTGTTGTCACACGAGGAAGCAGTTTGCCTCTTCAGTAGGTATGCATTTCAAAAAGAGATTCCAATTCGAGGATATGAAGAGCTATCATGGAAAGTTGTACAATATGCTGATGGTCTTCCCTTAACGATCAAAGTTTTGGGTTCGTTTCTTTGTGATCAAAAGGAGCTTTATTGGAAAGATGCCATAGAAAGACTAAAAACAATTTCATTAACATCAACTATGGAAAGATTGGAAATAAGCTTTGATGGTCTAGAGGATGATTATAAAGAAATATTCTTGGATGTTGCATGCATACTAAAAGGCTGGAAAAAAGAAAAAGCAATTAGAGTGCTTGAAAGCCGTGGATTTCATGCTGAAGTTGGTTTAAGAGTTCTTGAGCACAAATCTCTTATAACTTATAATGAAGATGAGGAATTGGGGATGCATGATCATTTACAAGAAATGGGTAGGAATATTGTTCGTCGGTCACACCCCAATGAACCTCAAAGACATAGCCGATTGTGGGTTAATGAGGAAATTGAAGATATATTGATTAATGACCTGGTAAGAATCAAGTTAGTATGATTTAATTAAACTGAGAGTTAACTACATTTTTGGTCCAATAATTTTAAAAGCTTCTGAGTTTGGTCTAAAATGAAAGACTCATTCGGGGTTTAGTCACTTTTGTTATAAAAAACACATAACAATTCCTCTTTGTGTAAACGTTTTCCCCAAAGTCACTTTCTTTCTCTAATAATTACTCAAAAATTGATTAATTCAAATTGAATTATCATTCAATTCGCTTTATATCATCTTCATTCACTCTCAATTTGATAATGTTTTCAGTGATTTTGGGCGTTTTGGAAATTTAGGGTTCCGACAAAAATTAAAGGGTTTTATCTTTTCGATTTCAGGGTACCCAAGCAACTAAATGTCTATACTTCCGGTCACGGGATTTGAGTGCTGAAATTGCAGTAAAAGGTCTAGCAAAAATGAAGGATCTTAGATTCATTGACATACATCTCGAAGAGGATTATTTTGAGGACAATATTGTTGAATTTGATAAAGTTAGCGAATACCTTCCAAGTTCCTTACGATTTATGAGATGGATTGGTTTTCCTTTTTCGAGTTTACAGAATACATTTCAAGGAAAATATCTTGTTGAACTTGAAATATGGGACAGCAAGATTGTTCAACTTTGGGAAGATGGAGAAGGAAAGGTAGAATGATCGTTGAATTGTTGTTTTTCATGATTTATTATGATCCTATATATCCTATTGGTTTGTCATCGCACCAATACTAATTGTATTTTGTACTTATGTTAGGTTCTTCATAAGCTAAGGTTCCTCACTATCAAGGTTTCAAAGTTGAGGACCTTTGACCTTAGGTTGGCTCCAAATCTTGAGCAGTTGACTATTGACTATTGTGATGATTTCGTAGAGCTTCATATGCCTGCTCATCATCTAAAGCTCAAATATCTCAACCTCTATCATTCAAAGTTAACAACCCTTCACCTCGGGAATACTCCGAATCTTGAGACGCTAATACTTGAAGGCTGTAATGATTTGGTGGAACTTCTAATGCCTGCTGAAAGTCCAAAGCTCGAAGAGGTCAACCTCAGTCATTCAAAGTTGAGGACCCTTGACCTTGCGCTGACTCCAAATCTCGAATCCTTAGATCTTAAAAATTGTTATGATTTGGTAGAAATTAATGCTCCCATTGGATGTCTGAAAAAGCTTCTCATCTTAGACATAAGTGGTTGTGGGAGGTTTGAGTCTTTTGTGTTTAACAAATGGTCTCAAGCAGCTGAGGCTGGTTCTTTATCTGAGTTACATCTGATTGCAGAACCCACTGATGTTTGCCAATTACACTCCGACAATGATTCTCCAAAGTTTCGGTTTGAATGTTATTATAAAGAAGATCCAGCTTCATCGTTTGGAAATCTTGAAAGGCTAATTTCTCTAGGTCTTTGTGCTTGTACGAACCTTGAGAGTTTTTCAAGAAGCATTTGTAGTTTACAAGGTTTAAGAAAGCTTACACTTGAAGGCAGTATTACAGAAGCACCCCGGGACCTTGACCAGTTAGAATGTCTAGAGGAGCTAATTTTTTCATCTACAAAGATTATAAATCTTCCTGATAGCATTTGTAAGATGAAACATCTCAAATATCTCGAACTTAAATCGTGTTTGCTTCTCAAGAAGTTACCTGATGATCTTGGCCGAATAGAATCTCTAGAGACGCTTACCATAACGGAGTGTAATCATTTACAAGATATTCCAAACAACATTGGTAAGATAAAATGTGTTATATCACCAAAGGTCTACAAGCGCTATACTTTCCCCGCCCCGGCGGGATTGGGTTTGTTGTTGTTGTTGTTGTTGTTGTTGTTGTTGTCTACAAGCGCTATACTCATGGGAAATACAAGCAGCGGCCCATAAATGAGGCAGTTGACAGACCCGCTGGAGCCAATACATAAACAACAGGTACATTCTCTGTCTTTGTCTCTGTTTTTGTATTTACCGCCTTACATTTGTTCCATTTTAACTTCATTTTTTCTAATTTGATGTAATTGTTTATGTTTTTTTCTTTCACTAGGCATTGTTGATTGTTTTCACGTGCTTAGATTCTTCATCACGACACTTAAATGAACCAAAGGATCATAGTTGATTGTTGATTATTTTCAAGTGTTTCACGCTCAATCTGTTTTGGTCATTGATTGTTTTCACGTGCTTAGATTCTTCATCACGAGCTAATATAGGCTAGACTATAATTGGGGTGACCGACTCTTCAACTTGGATTTTCTAAATCCCAACAATACTATCTGGTACACTCCCAAAAGTACTATCATTTGTAAAGAAGTATTT
>OU343222.1:25456814-25571649 GCA_910596185.1 Chrysanthemum makinoi | reverse complement strand
GCTCCACAGCGCCAATGCCAAACACATAATATGTTTACTGGGGCGTTATGTGAACATATTATGCTGAAATAAAATATGATGATGATTAGTGTTTGCAATGGAAATATATGTGTATGTCGAAGTAAAATATGATGCTGATTAAGCGAAGACCCTTAGAATAATTGACTAGGAGTTGACTAACTTATCTCTTTATCATTGTTGACAACCGAAGTACATTTCAAATGGAAAGATCTCTTATTATTTTACACACGATGCGTTTAAAAGGAAATTATCTTTTGTGTGTCAACTACATTACATTTTTTTTTTTTTTTAATCATTTTGCACCATTGTAAGAATACCACTGAAACTATTATGTATACCATTTCTTTTATATAGTTGCCTTTATGTAAAAACCCTTAAGAAATTAAAGTTAAAAAGAGGAAAGAGTTGAAGGGCTTGAAAGAGGAAAGAGTTGAAGGGCTTGTCATGCCATTACCCTTAATTCGTGAACATTGATTTTTATTCTCGAAAACCATAAGGAGACAAAAGATCGATCAAGAAAGATTTTGTCAAACGACAGGGTGTTATGGATCTTCAAATTAACCAAAAGGAGCATGAAGACCCAATTGAAGTTAAATCATTGTTGTACATTTGGTTAATTATTATACATTAGGTAAAATCATTGTTGTACGTATCTATACAAGATTACACTTGATTCGATTTTGTGAAAAATAATAAACTTGGAGTTTGATATTATGGAGTCGGATTTTAGTTGGGTCGAAACTGGGTCAAAATAATGATTCATGAGCAACTTGAAGAAGGATTTTCACGATTTGACCATAAGACATCGTTCATAAATTACTCAAGAAATATCTTACTAGTCGAGTTAGGGGTGTTAGTTATGGCGGGTTCAGGCTCGTTCAGGTCGGGTCTAGTCGGCTCGATGATAAAAAATTGACCCGGACCTACTATTAGAAGTTCGGATTGTCGGGTTTGGATCTATTCAGTCGGGCTCATTAGGGTTCGGTCATCTCGGTTTTTGACTAATAATGTAAGGCTATAAGAATAAGTTACAAGAAGTATATTGAAAAATTAAAAACCTTACTCTGATTCGGGTTGACCCGAACGAATCAACCAAAATATTTAGCGACACTCAACCCTCTTTGCTATTCGCGCGGGTTAATTGGGTCAACCGAATAAATTGAGTTTGGCTCGGGTCGGCTTTTTTAACACTAAATGATCTCATAGGATATCGTATTCATTATCATTATCTAAGTCCATGATTTAAATAATAATATCATTTTATAACTCGATTAACCCAATTGGCAAAATGATCTCAATGTTCTCTAATTCTTTGCTTGTTTTCGTTGTTCATTTGACATCATATATTTGCGTAATAGTTTCCTGGTACTAGAATTGTTAATTCTAGAGGATATTTGAAGGTTTCATTTAAAAGCATATGTACCGACCAAATGTTTTTAAATGCTAAATGCCATGTCGAAAAACTATAAAAGCTTATAGATACTAGAAATAGAGGTCTCAAGAATACGCAAACATGAGCAACTCGACTAACCTTAACTCTTATTAAGATTGATTTGAGAGAAAGTTTTATCTTCATTTTGGTTTCTTGCTAACACGAATAACCGAAACTCTTAGTAAGCTCGAATTTATGTAAATTGTTTATTCTCCAAAACCCGAATAATAATCCCGACTATTTGCATGCTTCTAAATCCTGATCATAATGTAAACTTTTATATATATACATGCTCCTGATCATAAAATATAGTATTAACTAAAGAGCCAAATTTAGAAACTAAAAAAAATTTCTTTAAAAAAAGTACAATACAAATTTCATGCGAAGGAACCCACCAAGAAACCACATGACAATTGCAATGACTTTTCCTTTCATATCCTCAAAAGAAGAAATTACTGTATTGTCACATCATGTTCCCCCTTCCCAAACCATGTAAAAATATCAATAGTACGACTCATATATGCACATATTTTCCTCACAAACACGTTTTTCACCCTCTAGCTTTCTTTCAACATTTTGAAGTCATGGCGTCTACTTTCGACCAGAATAATTTTAATTGGGTTTGGCTCGGGCTGGCCTTTTTAACACTAAATGATCTCATAGGATATCGTATTTATTATCATTATCTGAGTCCATGATTTAAATAATATCATTTTTTTTCTTGCCCCATTTTTTGAGTCTTTTATATATTGTTACCTTTCTAAAAAAAATTAATAATATCATTTTATAACTCGATTAACCCAATTGGCAAAATGATCTCAATGTTCTCTAATTCTTTGCTTGTTTTCGTTGTTCTTTAGTTCCCAAATAGTCAATTTTTTCGAAAGAAGTTTGATTAGATCCACTCTCAAGTAAGATAGTTCATTTGACATCATATATTTGCGTAATAGTTTCCTGGTACTAGAATTGTTAATTGTAGAGGATATTTGAAGGTTTCATTTAAAAGCATATGTATCTACCAAAATGTGTAGTGAAAGACTTTCATAAATGCTAGCTACCAAATGTTTTTAAATGCTTACTATCATGTCGAAAAACTGTAAAACCTTATAGATACTAGAAATAGGGGTCTCAAGAATATTCAAACATGAGCAACTCGACTAACCTTGACTCTTATTAAGATTGGGTTTCGAGAGAAAGTTTTATCTTTATTTTGGTTTCATGCTGACACGAATAACCGAAACTTTTAGCAAGCTTGAATTTATGTAAATTGTTTATTCTCCGAAACCCGAATAATAACCCCGACTATATGCATGCTATATATATAGATGCTCCTGATCATAAAATACGATTAACTAAAGAGCCAAATTTAGAAACTGTATATTTAAAAAAATATATAAAAAAATAAGTACAATACAAATTTCATGAGAAGGTCAAGGAACCCACCAAGAAACCACACGACAATTGCAATAACTTTTCCTTTCATATCCTATTACTGTATTGTCACATCATGTTCCCCATCCCAAACCATGTAAAAATATCACTAGTACTAACTACTCATATATGCACTTATTTTCATCAAAAACACGTTTTTCACCATAGTTCATCTCTTTAACTTTCAAAATCTTGAACCCTGCATTCATTAATGGCGTCCACTTCATCTTCATCCATTCAAAAGAGCTTCAAGTATGATGTTTTTTTGAGTTTTAGAGGTGGTGACACCCGTAACAATTTTGTTGGCCATCTTTATGAAGCTCTTCAGCGCAATTGCATTGAAACATATAAGGATGATGAGAAAATCGAGCAAGGAAAACCGATCAAGGACCGCTCTTCAAAATCCATTGAGGACTCAAGGTTTTACATCATTGTTTTCTCCAAGACTTATGCATCTTCATCTTGGTGCCTAGATGAGCTTGTCAAGATTATGGAATGTAACAAGATGACCGAAAGGAATGTTTATCTGTCTTTTTGATGTGGAGCCCACGAAGTCCGCAAACAAAGTGGCGCTTAAAGAAGCCTTTTAGAACACGAAAAGAAGGAGGTCGTTGGAAAATGGATAGAGGCTATGAAAGAAGCATCTAATCTGGCTGGGTGGGAGTTGAAGGCCACAGCTAACGGGTAATTCAGTTTCATTCAATTTTCTTCATCATATATCTCTGTAATATTTTGCCTAATATATGTTAATCCTAATTGTTTATGTGCACTTTGAGCAAGCTAATAATTTAATCTTTAATTAATGATACAGGGATGAATCTAAACTGATCCAAATAATTGTTGATGTTATTTTCAAAAGGAAATATTCCACTCTTTCGAACAATCGATGGAAACTTAGTGGGTATGGAGACCAATCGAGATGTTCTTTCATCTTTAGATATTGGCACCAGAAGATGTTCGCATGATCTAATCAAGGGATGGGAGGTGGGGAAGACAACTTTAGCCAGAGCTGTTTATGATCAAATATCAACTATGTTCGAAGGAAAAAGCTTTGTTGAAAATGTAAGGGAAGCTTCAAAACCTACTTTGTGCGGTTTAAAGAAGCTTCAAAAACGGATACTAAAAAATGTGTTAAATAAACAAGACATCACTTGTAGTGGTGTTCATGATGGGAAAAACATGTTGAAAGCCACAATGCGTTGTAGAAAGATACTTGTTGTATTAGATGATGTTGATCGTATAGAACAGCTTGAGGCATTAGCAGGCGAGCTTGATTGGTTTAAATCAGGAAGCCGAATTATCATTACCACAAGAGATGAGCAAGTGCTGAGAGCCCACGGAGTGAAGTTCGTTCATGACATCAATCTGTTATCTCCCATGGAAGCGATTTGCCTCTTCAATAGGTATGCGTTTGAAAGAGAGATTCCAACTCGAGGGTACGAAGAGCTATCAGGGCAAGTTGTACGATATGCTGCCGGTCTTCCTCTTACGATAAAAGTTTTGGGTTCATTTCTCCGTGGTGTAAATGAGCGTGAATGGAAAGATGCTCTAGAAAGATTAAAAACAATTCCGCACCAAGATACCCAAAAAATCTTGAAAATAAGCTATGATGCTCTAGAGCCTGATCTCAAAGATATATTCCTAGATGTTGCGTGTGTACTGAAAGGTGAGCAGAAAGACAAAGCAATCAGAGTCCTTGAAAGTTGTGGCTTTCGTGCGAGCATTGGTTTAAGTGTACTTGAGAAAAAATCTCTAGTAACTATTTCTAAATATGGATGCTTGGGTATGCATGACCGTATAGAAGAAATGGGCAAGTATATTGATTGTCATAGCCGATTGTGGATTGACAAGGAGATTGAAGATATATTGGCGAAATGTAATCGGGATCAGTTTATTTGTAAGGTGCAATGATCGAACTCATATTCATTTGTTTTAACTCATGTTTTTATTACATGGTTTTTGGCTTCAGATCAATGAAGCAATAAGATGTATCAAACTGTCGCCTCAGAGACTTGATTTAAGAGCTTTTATGACAGTCTCGAAAACATGAAGAAAGTAAGAGTTCTTTACATGTGTTGGATCTTATGGGATGATAGTAGAGTTAGCCAACTCTTTCCAAATTCTTTACAATATCTATGTTGGCGAGCTTACCCTTTTTCATCTTTACATGAAACATTTCAAGCAGACAATCTTGTCGGGCTTGACATGTCTTTTAGCCCAAGATATACAACTTTTGTTAGTCGGAAAAGGAAAGGTATACATTGATTGGTTGGCTATTGTTCATTATTGATCATAATGCTATAATCATACATCTATATATTGGTTTGTTATTAGACCAAGGTATATTCACCTTCTTTGTTTTGTTTGTGACATCTTACTAATTTGAGATTCCTTGATCTCACTATACAGCTTGGGAAGGTTGAACCTTGGACTCACTCCAAATCTTGAGAGCTTAGATCTTAAAGACCGTTGGAATTTAGTGGAAATTAACACACCTTTGGGTGTCTAAAAACCTTCTCTACATGGATTTAAGTGGTTGTGGTATTACGGAAGTGCCCAAGGACCTTCACCACTTGTTACATCTAGAGGAGCTATATTTGTCCAAGACAAAGATTAAATATCTTCCAGATAGCATCTGTATGTTGAAACAACTGAAATTTATTAATCTCGAAGATTGTCATAATCTTGAGAAGTTGCCCGATGATTTTGGCCAATTAGACTCTCTAGAGGAGCTAATTTTGTCCAATTCAAAGATTAAACATCTTCCGCAGCGGTTTGTATGTTGAAAAAAAATCTCTCACTCCAGGTTGTAAGCATTTCGAGAGGTTACCAGAGAGTTTTGGCCAAATGGAATGTCAAGAAAAAATTGGATGTTTAGAATGTTTACAAGAGTTGGATATAACAGTATACAGCCATAAGTCATCTTCCACAATGCATATTCGGGTTAAAAGGTGTGCGCATTATTGGGTCCAAAATGATGCTTGAGTCATTTGGTTTTACATCCGAGATTCAAAGCTCCGACAATGAGACATTCGTGGATATTACAGGCGGCCCAAAGCAGGAGTCTCCTGTACCCTCAATGGCATCTACTTCAAGTACTTCGTCCATTCGAAAGTTAGTGGGCATGGAGACCCGAATCAGTGATGTTCTTTCATCTTTAGAAATTAGTACTCAAGATGTTCGCATGATTGGAATTAAGGGGATGGGAGGTGGTGGGAAGACAACTTTAGCCAGAGTTGTTTATGATCAAATTTCCCTTAATTTCGAAGGAATAAGCTTTGTTGAAAATGTTCGTGAAGTTTCAAAATCTTCTTCGTGCGGTTTAAAGAAGCTTCAAAAACGGATACTAAAAGATGTGTTAAATAAACAAGACATCACATTTAGTAGTGTTCATGACGGGAAAAACATGTTGAAAGACATGATGAGTCGAGAGAAAGACACTTGTTGTTTTAGATGATGTTAATCATATAGATCAGCTTGAGCGTTAATGTGCTCGCTGACCGTTTTAAATCGGGAAGCCGAATTATCATTACCACAGAGATGAGCAAGTGTGTTATCCCATGGAGTGAACTTCGCTCATGATGTCAATTTGTTATCACACGAGGAAGCGTTTTGCCTCTTCATAGGTATGCATTTCAAAAAGAGATTCCAATTCGAGGATATGAAGAGCTATCATGGAAAGTTGTACAATATGCTGATGGTCTTCCCTTAACGATCAAAGTTTTGGGTTCGTTTCTTTGTGATCGAAAGGAGCTTTATTGGAAAGATGCCATAGAAAGACTAAAAACAATTTCATTAACATCAACTATGGAAAGATTGGAAATAAGCTTTGATGGTCTAGAGGATGATTATAAAGAAATATTCTTGGATGTTGCATGCATACTAAAAGGTGGAAAAAAAGAAAGCAATTAGAGTGCTTGAAAGCCGTGGATTTCATGCTGAAGTTGGTTTAAGAGTTCTTGAGCACAAATCTCTTATAACTTATAATGAAGATGAGGAATTGGGGATGCATGATCATTTACAAGAAATGGGTAGGAATATTGTTCGTCGGTCACACCTAAATGAACCTCAACATAGCCGATGTGGGTTAATGAGGAAATTGAAGATATATTGATTAATGACCTGGTAAGAATTAAGTTAGTATGATTTAATTAAACTGAGAGTTAACTACATTTTGGTCCAATAATTTTAAAGCTTCGAGTTTGGTCTAAAATGAAAGACTCATTCGGGGTTTAGTCACTTTTGTTATAAAAAACACATAACAATTCCTCTTTGTGTAAACGTTTTCCCCAAAGTCACTTTCTTTCTCTAATAATTACTCAAAAATTGATTAATTCAAATTGAATTATCATTCAATTCGCTTTATATCATCTTCATTCACTCTCAATTTGATAATGTTTTAGGTGATTTTGGGCGCGTTTGGAAATTTAGGGTTCCGACAAAATTAAAGGGTTTTATCTTTTTCGATTTCGGGGTACCCAAGCAACTAAATGTCTATACTTCGGTCACGGGATTTGGCGAGTCTTGAATTGCAGTAAGGTCTAGCAAAAATGAAGGATCTTAGATTCATTGACATACATCTCGAAGAGGATTATTTTGAGGACAATATTGTTCAATTTGATAAAGTTAGCGAATACCTTCCAAGTTCTTTACGATTTATGAGATGGATTGGTTTTCCTTTTTCGAGTTTACAAAATACATTTCAAGGAAAATATCTTGTTGAACTTGAAATATGGGACAGCAAGATTGTTCAACTTTGGGAAGATGGAGAAGGAAAGGTAGAATGATTGTTGAATTGTTGTTTTTCATGATTTATTATGATCCTATATATCCTATTGGTTTGTCATCGCACCAATACTAATTGTATTTTGTACTTATGTTAGGTTCTTCATAAGCTAAGGTTTCCTCTATCAAGGTTTCAAAGTTGAGGACCTTTGACCTTAGGTTGGCTCCAAATCTTGAGCAGTTGACTATTGAGTATTGTGATTATTTTGTAGAGCTTCATATGCCTGCTCATCATCTAAAGCTCAAATATCTCAACCTCTATCATTCAAAGTTAACAACCCTTCACCTCGGGAATACTCCGAATCTTGAGACGCTAATACTTGAAGGCTGTAATGATTTGGTGGAACTTCTAATGCCTGCTGAAAGTCCAAAGCTCGAAGAGGTCAACCTCAGTCATTCAAAGTTGAGGACCCTTGACCTTGGGGTGACTCCAAATCTCGAATCCTTAGATCTTGAAAATTGTTATGATTTGGTAGAAATTAATGCTCCCATTGGATGTGAAAAGCTTCTCATCTTAGACATAAGTGGTTGTGGGAGGTTTAAGTCTTTTGTGTTTAACAAATGGTCTCAAGCAGCTGAGGCTGGTTCTTTATCTGATTACATCCGATTGAGAACCCACGATGTTTGCCATTACACTCGGACAATGATTCTCCAAAGTTTCGGTTTGAATGTTATTATAAAGAAGATCCAGCTTCATCGTTTGGAAATCTTGAAAGGCTAATTTCTCTAGGTCTTTGTGCTTGTACGAACCTTGAGAGTTTTTCAAGAAGCATTTGTAGTTTACAAGGTTTAAGAAAGCTTACACTTGAAGGCAATATTACAGAAGCACCCCGGGACCTTGACCAGTTAGAATGTCTAGAGGAGCTAATTTTTTCATCTACAAAGATTATAAATCTTCCTGATAGCATTTGTAAGATGAAACATCTCAAATATCTCGAACTTAAATCGTGTTTGCTTCTCAAGAAGTTACCTGATGATCTTGGCCGAATAGAATCTCTAGAGACGCTTACCATAACGGAGTGTAATCATTTACAAGATATTCCAAACAACATTGGTAAGATAAAATGTGTTATATCACCAAAGGTCTACAAGCGCTATACTTTCCCCGCCCCGGCGGGATTGGGTTTGTTGTTGTTGTTGTTGTTGTTGTTGTTGTTGTCTACAAGCGCTATACTCATGGGAAATACAAGCGTCGCCCATAAATGAGCTGATTGACAGACCCGCTGGAGCCAATACATAAATAACAGGTACATTCTCTGTCTCTGTTTTTGTATTGACCGCCTTACATTTGTTCCATTTTAACTTCATTTTTTCTAACTTGATGTAATTGTTTATGTTTTTTTCTTTCACTAGGCATTGTTGATTGTTTTCACATGCTTAGATTCTTCATCACGACACTTAAATGAACCAAAGGATCATAGTTGATTGTTGATTATTTTCAAGTGTTTCACGCTCAATCTGTTTTGGTCATTGATTGTTTTCACGTGCTTAGATTCTTCATCACGAGCTAATATATGCTAGACTATAATTGGGGTGACCGACTCTTCAACTTGGATTTTCTAAATCCCAACAATACTATCATTTTTACACTCCCAAAAGTATGGTACACTCCCAAAAGTACTATCATTTGTAAAGAAGTATTTCAGATTATGGTTTCTTTTTCTTTTATCTTTCAATATTACTATATTAGTACTTTTAATAAACTGTTAGATTACATTATAATCCCCATATTGGATTTTGTACTAATTACTGTAAATCATAGTAGAATTTTGTGACAACCCGTACTTTCAGGTCATTTCTCGAAACAATTCATGCTTCACTATTTCAACATTTATCGTAAACTAGGTTTACGTGTTCCAAATTCGCGTAACCTTAATGGTTTAGCGGCGAGTTCATGATCATATCATCACGAACATTTCATATGGACTAAGTTTAGTCTACATTTCATTAGCATCATTTGCATCATGTTAGTTCATTCATGACTTTGCATTTCACATTAAACGCGTAAAATTTTATATTAAATAAACGTTATCGCGTGAGTTATTATTTTGAATATTTAATCCGCTACTTCCCAAAATGATCCGACATATTTTTATACTTACATTTAGCTTATAAAAACAATATTTTGAGTTTACCTAGTGTTTTAAATTTATTTTGTATATAAATCGTTAAATTTATATTATTACGACGTTTTTCTTAAAAACTACACGATAATTATTTTATCACTCAAATTTCACAAGGAATGTATTTTTACAATTTTTATGATCTCATTATACTTTACTTTGATCTATTAAAAATTACTCTTAGCTAAAACTACTTTAAATACACTAATGTGTATACAATTCTACAAGTACCTTTACTTAAATTATTTAGCTTATACTTTGTACATTACATATATATATATACAATAAAAGAAAAAAAAATATATATATGGTGAAACATATCCCCTAGAATCCGGCCAAGGGGGGAGGGATTGTCAAAGTTGGTAAAAACTTGTTTAATGCATGTATAAAGCTACACTCCAACTTACTCTTTCATTTTCATTCATTCTCCTCTATTATACAAGTTAATAAAAGTTTTCTTTCTCTTGTTCTTTCCCTTCCATAACCGGCCATATAAGGTGTATTCAAGAGATCATCAAGTTTTTACAAGCTCAAGTTTATAACAATCTAGATTACACTCTTATTAAGGTTTTGAAATAAAAACCTAGGGTGTTTAGGTTAATCCTTGTTCTAATCACCTCATCATAGTAGCTTGTAAGCATATTACTATCATTTTACATCTTTCATTTTCATTTCATATTTATTTCTTCATATTTTGTGCAAGCATGCAAGACTTATTGTTATATATACCATTTTTCCATTGATTCTTAGAGTTTGATATATAAAAGTCATCCTATAATTATTCCCTTGTTATATATTGGTCTTGATGATGTCTAGGAACCCATGACACCCTAAGAAGGTGTATGGTAGGATTAGATTAGCTTTGGAGTTGTTTTGAAGGGATTGGAATATGTTTGGTACGAGAAAAACTATTTTCGACAAGTATTAAAAGTAGTCTGATCTTGTTTTGATTTTCTGGAAAATCCGACAGTAGACATGAGTTTTTGGCCTAGATATTTAGAAAATATACTTAAAAACGAATCCGTGGCATGAACGGATTAAAACGGGTATACTTGAAGAAGTTATGAATTTTTCAAGTTTGACGACATAAATATATGTTTTCACAAAAATTTCAGCAAGGTATTTTAGTTTTGTACGAGTCGAAAACGAGTCCTAAGCTTTACAAATTATTTCGACTTATCAAAAATATATTAGTATACTTTGATATGAAACTAAGGACGTATAATCGTAAACGGTTTGAAACGACTAAAATATATACGTTTTCATAAACTTGCCGTAACTATTATTTTTAGAAAAACTATATTATTTTTACGAGACAAGTGTTACGGTAACTAAATTGACCATATTGAAGGCTGTTTTTAACGATGATGTAAAACTTTTTGGAACGAAATGTCTTCTAATAAAATCGAGATCACCAAGCATATTTTTCAAAACGATCAACCGTTTGTATAGCGGAGTTGTAATAAATTATTTACGATTGCTTAAACTTTGCCGAAACTCACTTTTACACAACATTTGGACAAAATCACCATATTTAACCTCTATTATCTTTTGTTGAGACCTCTATAACTTGAAAACTCATGTACTAAAACTTTTAGATTTTGATACAAGCTTTCCAAAACCGTCGAGTTGGTTAAGTTTCCTAACGTTCGACGTACACCATTTTACGACTAGCTTTTCGAAGCCATTTTTGTCACTTTCATGAAAATTCCAACGACTTTATTTTACGACAAAAAGTTAAATTTCACTATAAATCATTACTGAAACTATTGTAGGATGTCATTTTTGACGTAAATACTTGTAAAGTAATTTAAGAATGGTCAAGACGTCAAAAGAGTATTTTCGACGATAAGTATTATTTTCAAAACTGCATGAAATGGTATAAATAACATACGAAATGCATGCATAACATTACATCATAACTCATTACATATCATATCATTCGTAATAGGTCCAGATTAAAGTATCCCGATACATCTCAGTGTACTCACTCTTGTCATCATACCAGTTTATCAAGTGAGTTTTCATAGCCCCGATTTATTCAAGTTTTACTTATTTCAAACCTACGGGGGAGAATACATTGCACAACATTTTTATTACGATACCAAGTATGTTAAATTCATTACATTGCTTAAGTTACCACGCGTTACCAGATTAAATGTCCCCATTTCATATGCATGAGCCGTTAATTTCCTAGAAGCGTGTGTGAGTGGATAGATCTATTGAGGGTGACGCCTCCATCGGGTTGGTGAATCCCAACTAGTCATACGGATGCATTTCATTCATAAACATTATTAGAGTTGTTGGCAAGACACTGTTAGGCGAACATCAGTCGGGCGCCGTTATCATGGCTTAAGCAATTGTAACATCATTTTTATGTGACATGATTGTCATACAGTAACATTTTATGTGACATGATTGTCATACTGATCTATACTTGCGTGTCATTATAAAACATTTACATAAACCTATGATCTCTCACCAACATTATTGTTGACCGTTTTAGCAATGTATTTTCAGGTAACTAAGGCATACTCATCATGGCATGGTTAAGGAACCCCTTTTTAGTCGCGGCGTCGACTTACATCATTATACATTATGGCACTTTCTTTCAAAACCATCGTTTGGACTTGTAATATATTTATATTTCACCAAACTTTATAAACCTTTGGGACCTATACTTTGTAAACTCTGATTGTTTTATTAAATCAAACGATGTTCTTTTCAAACGACACTTTAGGTCGTTCAATATAACTGTGATTGTGATGCTATGACAGTCAATCCCCAGGAATTCCATTCCGCTGCAAAACAGGTAATTTGGGGGTGTGACAAATTTGAAGTCAGATAAGTTAATTCATGGAGTTCAATAAACACAGTTGACTTCTTTAGAAAGTCAAACTCTTTTCTTGATGAAAATGAACAGAATTTTATACGATGCTGGAGATGATCATGTAAATAATAAACTTAAGAACGTGTTATAAGTTATGCATGATAATATACAAGTTTTGATTCACATAAATAAGCTAATCATTAAACATAAAAGCATTTGACTTTTTGAGTCAAACTTTTGGCTTTCATCGAATTTTACTGAGATTTTTATGAAATTGAACCGACAAACGTATTTCATTGATAAGAAATTATCAGAAAATCAACTGTTTGTATCTTTGAAATCCATTGAGTAGTCGTATGTTTTCTTTGTCATGGTTGAACTTTATTTTAATTCATGGAGCTGAATAAACACAGTTGACTTGTTCAGTAAGTCAAACTGATGAAAATAGTGGGACTATGATAAAAGGTTGGAGATGATCATGCTAAAAATAAACTTAAGAAAGTGTTAATAGTGATGTAATATTATATATAAGATTTTGATTCACATAAATAAGCTCTACATGTGGATGAAATCATCAAGCATAAACTATTTGACTTTTGAGTTAAACTACTGGCTTTCATCAAATTTCACTGAGGTTTTCATAGAATTGTATGGACGCACATATTTAAGTGATAGGAAATTATGAGATCATGTACTGTTTGCAGTTTTGAAAGGCATTGAGTAGTCATATTGTGTCTTTGTCATGGTTGAGCTACAAACGGTAAATGTTAAGTTTCAGTTTATACTAGAATTGAGTTGATGCAATATTGGTGGTTGTTGATCAAACATGACCTCCAATTTGGTGTCAGTTATTATTTGGATTATACTTGGGTTGAAAACGGGTCAAGAAGAATGACCCAGGAGAAGAATGAAGTTGATATCTTATTTGAAAGTCGTAGTTTTTCTCTTTGGCAACAACGCTAAGTTTATTTATTTGCATTTTGGCCACAACGCTAAGTTTAGCTACAGCTTACACATGCACCCATTGTACTTCCATTATTAACGATTCAGATGTTAAACATCACTGATAGAGAATTCATTGCATATAAAACAAAATCTTTGATAGTTTTGATTTTAGTTTTATTGAATTTGTTTGTTAATATGATTATTGTTTTGGGTTGATATAGTTTTTTAGAATTTAGGATTGCTTATCCAAACATGGTTATTTGAAGCAAGTTGTTTTAACTATGAGCAATTTATCACTTTCTCCTTCAGTTGCTCTAGTGTTTGGTAAAATAATCAGAATTAGGTAGATTAAGCAACTTTGAAACTGACTAGTTCGCTCTTACATGATCATACATCACAATCATTTACCCTCTGTCCAAACACACACAAAAAAAACTGATTTTATCTTGTTTCTAAGCAACCCCAAACACCCTCTAATGGCCAAGCAAACTTATCGCATAGACCATTACTGGCATAGGTAACATGATTTTCATAAAGAACTTTTGATCCCAAATTTGTTAAACTATCTGCTTGGCTAATTATCTGCAAGTACTTGGTTATGGACGAGTCGACACAATCAAGGTTCCGTAAGTTGCATATCTTCATGAAAGATCTTTTTTCAGATGCTCCCACAAGTCTTTAGCTTTAATCATTTTACACATTTCTAGACTTCCAAATGGGCACTTTCCCACCCTCTTCCCAGTCCATCTCCACATAAACCTGTGTCTTCTGCCACCTCCTCGTCCCACTCTTCCAATTCTGATTTGGTCATTCCAGTGGCCCATCTACAGATGGCCCTTCCTCGGCCCAAACACCTCCTGCACTCAAGGTCAAACACCTACTTCATCTGCGGCTCACACTCACACACCCAAGGTCTAGACACCTCGTGATATCCTACCTGGCATGGTGCAGTGTCGTAGATTTCGGTGACCCTCGCCTGCCAGCACATCAGTATTTCTTCCATTAGATTTGATTATTCAAGAGCTAGTTCGAACTCATTTGTGCAATTTTTTCACATTGAATACAGAAGATAGGTTCTTATCAGCCCAGTACATTAAATATCGATTACATGTAATAGTTCTGTCATATTATTGATAGCTTTTAAGGGATTTTATGCAAACAGCTCTTCAATAATTCATTTTTGTATTTCTTTTTATTTTTAGGGGTCAATTTAGCAGTGGTGACAAAACTAAACAAGCTACTAGAACTAATAAAGCTGAGACAAGCTCCTCAAGGAAAAATTCAAGAAATTCAAAGACTCAAGAAACATCACAAGGTTTCATGAATCCGAAAGCTGATACTGCGTAAGGGATCACAAAAGATGCTGGCAAGAGAAGGGTTCAAGCTGATGGTCAAGGTTTCTGGGATTGGTTCACAAATGGCTATGGGAAGAGGGTAAGTTGGAAAGTTCTTGTTCTGTTATAGTACTCATTTCTAATCAAGAAACTGATATCTCTCTGAGTTTGAATTCATTGTTATAGTAGTCATTTTGAAATTAAGAAACTGCTAGAACCAAATTCAGGTCAGGTTTGGGTTTGGATTGGCATGTCAGAATGCCTTAACCCAAGCACGACATCTTTAAGTAGTTAGGTCAGTTATAATCCTAAGTGCCTAACCCGTCTACACATAACACAAACATCGCCTATTCAACCTGCTTTTCTAAACTTGTGGGTGGGTCGACTTTTTTTACCCGTTTAACCCATTATAAACATAATTTATCTAAAAAAATAAAAAAATAAAAAAAAAAATAAAAACTCAAACGGGTTACTGATTAGACCAGACCCTACCCGTTTATTTCCATGTTGGTTTTGGGTCGTGTTTTGTGTTAGGAATTGCCACCCCTACTTTTTGATGGCCTCTCTTTATGTGTTGTATGATATAAATAGAATTTTCTTGTACTTTTCAGGTTTATGTCGCTAAAAATGGGCAAGAGATGACTGGCAAAGCTGCATTCACTATAAAAGGTACTTCTGCTCAATTTATATGGTTTTTAAGTTGTCTTGCCATGGCACAAGTTAAGCACACGAAAGTATCTGACCCGAAAAGTACACAGGATCCATAAAAGTCAGAACAAGTGTACTTTTATGTAGGTCTCTGTATTTTTCAGTATTACTTTTATTGTTAGCAACGTGCCACTAGGGCACAAGTAAAAACCTCTCAACTTTCTCACCTTGTTTTGCTTTATAACTGATAAAGTTTGTTTTAAACTTTTATTTTTTGCGTGTAAATATGATTTGAGATAAATTGTTTCTTTTGTCTTATAGCAATCTGTTTTCAACTTTCGTTTATTTAAATTTGTTGTTTTGACAGGAAAGCGGAGGAGGATCTAACAATAAAAAGGCGAAGAAGACTTTCACCAAGAAGAAATGAGTGTTGATTATGTGGCTTGTTTGTTATTTTTTTTATTTAAAAAAAAAAAAAAAAGTCATGTATAATTACGATGTGCGCCACGTTTTAGCTCGTACGGATGTGGTGCTATGTCAAAGAGGAATGCCCCCATACCATACCCTGGCGGGATTGAGTTTGTTGTTGTTGTTATTGTTGTTGTATTAAGTTATGTATAATTAAAAAAAATGACTTAATGCAGACAACTTCAGTTTTATTACTTAATATTTTCAGTTATCTTTTTCTATTAAGTCACAAACAAACAATTTTCATATGACTTAATTAATTCAGTTTTTTTCATATTAAGTCAATTAGGTCGAAATCAAATACTCCCAAAGAATTTGAATGGGATTGCTCAAACAGAGTTGACACTAGTCGCTTCAGAAGTGTTTGTGAATTTTCTGATTCTGCTCGGTACCGGAAAATAAAGAACATAAAGCGGAAGCTTTTTGAATATATGTTTTACTTTATTGAATATATGTCTAATTAGAAGTTAGGGGTGTTTGTTTAAGCTTATAAGACATAAGCCGTGTCCGGCTTATATAACATAAGCCACAATTTTGTGACTTATTTTAACACTTACGGGCTTATATAACATTGACAATGTTATATAATCCGTAAAAGTGAAAAATAACAACAAAATTGTGGCTTATGTTAGATAATCCTAACTCATATAAGCTAATAAGCCCATATATAAGCCGAAACAAACACCCGCTTAAACTAGTTAATTAATAGAGTACAGTCAATATTAGAAAGTCAACTGTGTTTTTGATGAAAATTATGGGAATTTGATATGATCATAGAAATGATCATGTACCAATGATTCTACATTCTACAAGTGTTGTATGATCATACACAAGAGTGTATCGTTTTATGCTCTTTGGGCTGAAATCATAAAAAACAAAACCATTTGACTTATTTTAGTCAAAGTATTGACTTTCATCAAATTTAATGATTTTTTATTCAAATGTAACGAACATAGAGTGTTTGTTACTGCTGGTATTGTCAAATAAAAAGAAAGTTGAAGGGCATGTTATGACAATACTATATAAATATATATTTTTTTTTTAAGAATGGAGTTATGATTTCGTTGCATGTTGATTTTAGTAACAAAATGGAGTTTGATTTTACATGTTTATGGATTTGAATCTTTTACTTGGGTCAAAACCGGGTCAAGAAGATGACCCATGAAAAAAAACTGAAGTTTTGCTTTTTCACAGATTGACCACACAAGTTTTAAACAATTAAGTTTATTTCAAACTCTGTTTTGCCAGTTATACTTGAAGCTCTTAAATTTTTAAAAACCTATTTAGCGATTGTGTACTCTCAAATATAAGTGTTAGGTTTGTAGCGAAATATGTGACAAATATACATTAGTTACATCAAGATAGAACTACTCCGAGTTGATTAACATGTTGGAAAGGTAGATAAAGTGATATAGTTGTGTATAAGTTATGTTTACGGACGTTATATGAACGTATCTGGCATTAGTGTTTGCAATGGAAATGCGTGTGTGTATGTCGAAGTAAAATATATGATGTTGATTAAATGAAGAGCCTTGGAACAATTGAGTGGGAATTGCCAACTTTTTCTTTATCATTGTTGACAAGTACACATTTTTACCCAGGGGAAATTATGGTATATGCACAAGGTGACGTTTAAAAGGAAAAATCACTTATTGTGTGTAAACTAACTACAGTACTTCTCTTATTGTATGTCTACTATTACTTTTGTGTAGTTTCCTTCATTTGAAAAAAGAAGAAAAAGTTGAAGGGCTTGTCATGCCATTACCCTTAATTCGTGAACGTCGATTTTTATTCTCAAAAATCATAGGGAGACAAAAGGTCGATCAAGATTTCATCAAACAATGGGAGGTATGGATCATCAAATTAACCAAAAGGTGATTTTGTTATTTATTTTTTTCCTCTGTTATGAAAAAATGTAAATTACGTGTGATTCAGTTTTAATTTAAAAATGAGTAAATCACATGTGATTCACTTTCAAAAATAATTTAATGTAAAATCACATGTGATTTTCGGTAAATCACACGTGATTTGTGGTAAATCACATGTGATTTGAGGTAAGAACACATGTGATTTGAGGTAAAAAAATACTGTTTATGTTGTGGGGAAAAACAATAATTAGCTTAAGTTAACAAATGTATACACAACTGTTTGCAACGAGTATCATTTTTTTAGATTTAGTCGGCTACATTTAACAAAAGTTTAAAAAGCTTTATATAAACAAAGAAAAGGCATCTCACTCCAATTAAAAGTATATAAAAGTTGCAAAACCATTATAGAAAGATCAAGTAGAAAGTTAGTACTTAGTACTAGACTTCAAAACGACATATACATTTACAACATAAAGTTTAATGCTCCATACATAAATCAAAAGGTAAAAAACAAATAAAAATAAAGAGTCTCTTGAAAACTGTAACTTCAAAAGTAAAACGTGTGGTCCAATCCATAAAAGTGTAAAACCCAAAAGCCCATATGTTTTGTATTATTTTATTCTCTCTTTCTTCTTTAATGGTTATCTTCTTCACTAATTCACATCCCATAACTGACGCCGGAATTATCTATAGGACATCACCGCTCACCAGCAGCTATATAGCTTCACGTCTTTCATTTCAACTTCACACAAGGTGGTGCCTAACATAAAATTTAGGTAGGTCCAAAAAGAAATTACCACGTCCGTTCTAATGGTTTTGCATCTCTAAGGTGGTTCCTGATAACCACCTAGCTACAACCTGGGTCCACCTCTGAAAGTTTGTATTATATTTTTTTTAGGGAAAGTAAGATTCCAAGATGGGTTCTTGCGGCCGTGCAACAGAGAGAAGTGACTTCGACAGTGAGGTTGGCAAGCGAGCCTCGTCTTCAAAACCACCATTTACTCTTAGTGATGAAAAGAAAGCCATACCACCACACTGGTTCAATCGATCCCTATTACGATCTTCATCCTACCTTTTAGTTGATCTATTAGTAATCTGATCGGAGGTTGTGGTGGTTTAGTGACGTGGCAGAGGCGGTTGGGTTTGTAGGAGGGTAGGTGAGCATTGTTGATGGGGTGGTATGTTTGTGTACAATGAAAATGAAATGGGTAAATGAGGAGACTATATTACAAAAGTACCCTTCAATAATTAAGTATATTAAAATAAGGATTAATCTAGACCTTTAGATTTAAAATAGATTAATGGTTGAGATCTTTTGACTTTTTTCTTTAGATAATTTTTGTTTTGCATTGAAATTTTGTCAATATGCTATCACAACCCCCCTCCGCCCCCCCCCCAAAAAAACGCAAAACAAAAAATGAAACTTTTATCACCTTAAATTGATCTTATTGTTTCTTCTTCATCATGACTGATCCAATACCCACATCAATCTTGACCATTGTAGATAAATTGCTTACTGTAAACAACATAACCTCGCTTGTACATGTCAAACTAGATGTTGACAAACTTAACAATTATTTTTAGGCTTATTTTTTAAAGAATATATGTGAACGTTTTGAGGTTCTTAAATATTAACCATCTAAAAAGTGAATCCACCATTAGGGCTGGCTATTGATGCTCCTCCTTATGTTCACTCGTTGAAAGTTGACTCGGTTGTGAAGTCATGGATCTTTTTACCCTCTTTAATGCTCTTCAAGAACGCATTCTCTTGTGACGAATCCCAAAACTGCTAAGGATGTTTGAGATCATATTGAGAATAATTTTCTTGACAAGGGGGAATCACAGATGCTACAACTTGGTGACCTAACCGGGGATGCATACTTTATAAAGATCGAATCCATCACCATCATATTGACTAGTCTTGGATCTCTCATTAGCAATGATAATGTTGTCACCTATGCTCTTAATGGGTTAAGTGATAAATAGGATCATGTTGTGGGCATTTTTGCACATAGGGTTCCTTTCACGGATCTAAACACGATGAGATCTATGATTCCTACCGAAGATATGAGATTGAAGTCAATCCCAAGTCTCTACACCCGATGCTTCATCTTCATTTCCTACTATTCTATTGGCTAAAAGCAATAATTCGTCTAGACGAGGAAATGGTTGTCGTGACAATCGTACGTATTAGCGCTCATATGAGCCTCGGGTTTGTCATAATTTTGCTAAAGGTTTTTGTTGATTTGGTGCAACTTGAAAATTTGTGCATGATTCTTCCACTCATGCAAACAAGAATAGTTATTCATCCATTTGGTCACTGCCTAATGTCCCACTGTTACTCACATTGGACTCAGAGGGGTCTCGGAAGGGTGTGCAATAAGTGCCGTCGCACAGGGCCTCCACTTATTAGGGGCCACATTTTATTAGTTTTCCATATAAATATGTATAATATTAAACATATATGAGTTATATAATTCAAGTTTTATATGTGGTTTGTGTTTAGTTTACAAGTATAACAGGGCATTTTTGTTGTTATTGCACATGGCCACCTAACGAGACGGCCTTAGACCATCTATGTAGAAAAGAATGGAGTTTGATATTACAGAGTCGGATCTTAGTTGGGTCTGAATGGGTCAAAATAATGATGCATGACCAAATTTAGGGTTTATTTTTACCTAATTTTGATTGTTACATATATTTGAAATTTAGGGTTGTGGAATTGGTAATTAGGGTTTTGTTGAGAATTGGGGGAAATACATAATTGGTGAAGTGTTACTGTTTATTGACCTTTGTTAGGTCAAAGTCTTTTAATAGGGTTAAAAATATTATTTATTAAGTTTTTATTCACTCGTACAATAGTAACCGGTTGCAACCGGTCACTAGTTGCAAATATGGACAATATGGGTAATATTTGAACAAATTTAGGAGTTTCATAGGTGATAGTAATACTTTACAAAGTTCCTTACCATTACCAACAATTGAATTTTTTTGAAAGTTCATGGTCAATTTATGGACTTAACCTACTTTTTTACCCATGAAAGCTAAAAAGCCTAGAAAATACATGTACTACAAGAAGTTCTAGAAGGGCCAACACCCTCTTTAGTCATGAAGTAGCTCGCCAATGCACATATGGCTTTCCGTTATCTACTATATGTGGTACACCCCTATATGTAAATGCACACACACCATGTCACCATGCATGAGATTTGTAAGTTGCACTTGAACCCAACCAAATATTTCAATAAACTTAACCTACTTTAGTTTTTGTTTTTAACCCACTAGTACTATAGAGTAAACGCTACTACCTTTAATAAATTTGAGCTGGTTTAGTCTTAGATTTGAACCCGATCAACCATTAGTACTATATAAAAAACGCTACCACCCATAGTTACGAATTCTTGACAATAAGTTAAAAATGCTAAAAATGTCAGAGTTAAGTGAATCTCGTACAACCTAACCCGGCTTTAATTTGGTTTGGGCGATTTCTTTTGGAGTTTATAAATGAATCATTTCTAGTACCAAAGATCTTTTGGCTCAACATTATACGAGTGAAACAATCTCAAAGTTGTGAGTCCAAGTTCGTGAGATATGTGATATAGTTGGTAAAAATTTGTGAGTTAAAAAGAAAATTGATGAAATCCAAACAACGCGAAACCCATCAGGCGGGCCCAACGTAAGAGTTCTGCCAATTTGGTCAAAATTTTGCAAAATGTACCTTAATTTCTACCGAGTATTATATATGGTTGTCTTTCTTGGAATGTACATGCCGATTTATTTCGAGTTGTTTCAAGGAAACCACAAGAAGCTAGCAAATGAAACTGATATTAACATGCACATTAAATTTTCTGATCATTTTAATATGATATCATACTTCTAAAAATCTTTATCATTCAATAATTCTTTTTTATTGTCCCCGTGATCTCCATGTTGAATCAATTTTTATCGCTATTTCAACATAACCACGACACGTTATTTGCGTAAAACAATGACGATGAATGAAAATTTGGTAATATTTATTATTTCTGGACAGTTTTAGGTTGTATATAAACAAACATAAAATATCTTTTATATAACAAAGAAACTTCATTGAAAAAAGAAGGTTGAGAATTGTAATCGGACTAATGGTAGTGAAACAATATGTATATGTGGCAAAATTGGAAAATTCTATTGGTTAATAAAAGTCAAAACTTAAACTCAATTGGTCAAACTTTTTTAATTTTCGTCTATTTTTCAAAATGTGCTAAAAACATATTTGTCGATTTTATAAAAAAAACTTAAAAATGAGCAGTAATTAATAAAACTTTAAGTGTTCAAATTTAAATAAATTGTGTTCACTTAGGTATAATTATTAATTTCAGGGTTTTAATAACTTTATAAATTCAGTAAATACAAATAGACTTTATACTCAATATACTTTATATTTTATAAAAAAATAAAACAAAATACTGTTGCTAATTATAAATACCGTTGTCACTATATATTAAGCCAATACATTTGCACAGAGTGTAAAATATATATATATATATATATATATATATATATATATATATATATATATATATATATATATATATATATATATATATATATATATATATATATATAGGCGATCTACGTCTTTTTAGCGTCGGTTTAGCGGACAATGTCTAGTTTTCGACAATAGTTTTAAGATGCGATTAATTTTACTTCGACAAACGGTATTTGTAAGGTTACATAATCTTGCTCGGAAAATGTTTTTTCGTGATCACGAGGTAGCGTTTAGTTATGTAACCCTAGCGGCAGCGGTGTCCAGTTTTGAAAATATTTTGGTGAGGAGCAATTTTGTTTGGACAAACTGTATTTGTAATGTTAGATAATCTTACTCGAAAAACATTTTTTTCTGATGACGTGGTTAGGTAGCGGCAATAATGTAATATTCTCAGTCAACCAGGTGTGAGTCTTTTTTCCATAAAATTATTTCAAATTGCAGTAATCAAATTGAAATTTTATTTAATAGTCGAGTACTCGTGCATAATTGCATATTCTTGAAACGCAATCTCATTTAAAAAGACGTCACTCTTTCAGTGATGATATATAATTCACATTAATCATATTTGGGATGATATACAACCAACCTGGTGCACTTTCTTATATAAAACATGCAAACATTTTTATAAACCACCAACTTTTGACTTCATTAAAAAAGGTAATATCATATATTTGGTAATTTGTTTATGGGAATGTCTAACCAATGCCCTTAGGGCATTGGTTAAGCTTTGTCTTCTTGTGGGTTTTAATTATTATTTAGGTGGGTCCCCGTCCAAATATGCAATTTTGTATCAACTACAAGGACCATTTATGTAATTAAAACCCACAGAATCTAAACAACCAGCGCTTAGCATGGTTAGACATTCCCTTGGTTTATAAGTCCTCATTAAAGTTTTTCATACGTTTGAAACTTTGATATTTTATTATTTTTTTAGGGACAATCTAATCTTGCACCCCATTAAATCCTTCCCATAAACCCTAATAGACCAATCATTGGGCCAATGATTGGATTCCTTTTTCTTTTTTTCTTTTTTTTTTTTTGTTTTATGTATTGTTTTTTATTATTTAATTGTGTAATGTTTAGGGTATATGCATATTATATTTATTTGTGTAATGTTTTTATAGGTATAGTGTATTTAATTGTATAGTGTTTTTATATGATATTTATTTTACGTTGTTTTTTTTAATTGTGTATTTGTTTCCATTTAATTAAACAATAACAATAAAACATTAAACATTAAATTATTAAACAAGTACATCAACAAACGTTACTAATATTACAACGAATTCTACTGCACTTGAAAATTATTAATGTCATCTATGGCTCAGTAGAATCCACTCGTGACATCGTGATCTGGATTTCTGCCAATTCCAATGATCCAAACGTCTTTATTCTTGACTTCAACAATGTATTTTTTTAATTTATTTTTTAAAAATGTATTTATATAAAAAAAAACTTGTTTTTTTTTAAATATTTTTTACAAATGTATTTAGTTAAAAAAAACTTATTTTTTTCTAAAAATATTTTTTTTAAAAATATTTAAAAATAAAAAATAAATAAAAATGTGTTTAAAAAAAAACTTAATTTTCAAAAAATATATATTTTTTGAAAATTACGTTTTTTTTAATCTGATTTTTAAAAAACTTTTTTCCTATTTAAAAAAAAAAGAACGTTAAAAAAATAACGCGCAACCACTCAACTCCGCAAATAAATCATATTAATAAGAGAAAAGTACAAAATTAAACCAAAAAAATCTTTTTTGAAATCCCCTTTGTGAACAAGTTTTAACCCGATGTCTAAAATGGTCATGCGGAACCACTCAAATCCGCAGCTACACCCAAAAATCACCATGTTTCCAAATGAAAGTACACTTTTTGTATTTTTTTATTATTTGTACTTTTTTTTATACTTTTCTCTAAATAAAGTATTTGGCTATTTGCTATAAATATACGTGTCCAAATAAAAGGTACTTTTTTTATACTTTTTTTTATACTTTTCTCTAAATATACGTGTCCAAATAAAAGGTATTTGGCTATTTGCTCAAAAAAAATCATAAAAGGTAACATTAAAAAATAGATGGTCCCACTGCAATTGTGTTGTAAGTTGGCACAGGGAATCATTTGCCCCATTATTTGTCTTTGTCCACTGCATTTGTTGTCCACTTTTAATGTTATTTAATTTTACAAACTATTTCAAATTTTACGAAAATTCTTGAATGTATCATAAAAGGTAACATTAAAAAATAGATGGTCCGACTGCAATTGTGTTGTCAGTTGGGAGGGAATCATTTGCACCTTTATTTGTCTTTGTCCACCTTTATTAAAATTCTAAGTCACTAATTCAAATTTTTCAAAATATTTCAAATTTCAAAAATTTTTGAAATATTTCAAACCTTTAAAATTTCAAATTATTTTAAGTTTCAAAATATTTCAAATTTCTAAAAATTTCAAAATAAATTTATGATTAAAAAAATACAGATCTTATTTTTAACCAAATAACGCATATTTATGATTAAAAAAATACGGATCCATTTTTTTTTACCAAAAAACGCATATTTATGAAAAACAATTATTGATCTATTTTTTTTAGACAAAATACGCATATTTATGAAAAACAATACGGTATTTGTAGGGTTACGTAATCTTACGGTTGTATAAAAAAAATAAAAAAAAAATACGGATTTGCAAATAATTATATAGATCTACGAAAAAAAAAAAAACCTTGTATGATTAAAAAAAAATTACCAAAACATCACTTACAAGTTTCCCATTACAAAAAACTACCTTTTAAACATCACTTACGAATATCTACGTTGATGAATGGTATGTGAATAAAAAAATGACAGAGCGCAAAACATTTGCTCTCCCCCATAATTTGCGCTCCCATTTTAAAAAGTACCAATATCTGCGCTCCCATTTTAAAAAGTACCAAAACATTTGCTCTCCCCCATAAAAAAAATAATAAACTTTTTATTAAAAAATATATTTTTTAAATTAAAAATATTTTTATTAAAAGAAAAAAAAAACGGAAGATAAGTTAGATAGATACATGATTCTCAAAAATTGAACGTTGACCACCTTGTGTTGGGAATGATTTGGCCATTTAATGTGTGGAGCGCAAAGTTAGATAGGGAGAGCAAAAATTTTGCTCTCCGTATACGTGGGCATTTAATGTCCGCATGATATTCTAATTTGGAGAGCAAAAAGGGTTGGGAGCGCAAAAATTTTGCTCTCCGTCCCCACTAACCCAAACTTTGAGAGCGCAAAATCTAAGGAGAGCAAAAATTTTGCGCTCCAAAAGCCACGTGTCGTGTTTCTGATTCGAACCTAAAGTGTACGTGTATTGATCTAAAACACGGAGCGCAAAAATAGATGAGAGCGCAAATATTTTGCGCGTAAGGTCGATTTTTGCAACACGAAATTCAATGGTTCATTTTTGTAACACCGTTCCCTAGGTGTTTATTTTAGAAATTTCCTCTATGATTAATGTACACAGATTTAAAAAGAAATCAAAAAAAGTATCTCAAAGCTTGGCGCCTGTAAAAATATATTAATATGCATAGATCTAAAAAATTACGGATCTTTATAATAAAAATAGATCTAAAAAATCAATAGATATGTAAATAAAAACCTTTAAATCTACAAAAAATCTCGGAACTTTAAATTAAAAAAAAACTTACAGATCTTTAAAGAATAAGTAATTAAAAAAAACACGGATTTAAAAAAAAAAATATATCCACAGAAATAATTTCGGATCTGTAAAAAAAATTAAAAACGTATGGATCTTTAAAAAAAATAAAAAAACAGAAACATAAAAAATCTATCAAAAAAAATTCGGATCTTAAAAAATATCAATAGATCTACAAAAAAACAATATATCTACTAAAAAAAATAAAAAAAAGTTGCGGATCTTAAAAAAAAATTAAAATAAATACGAATTTTTTATTTAAAAAAAAACAATAAAAAATACGGATCTTCATAAAAAAACGAATTTTAAAAACAAAATAGATATAAAAAAATCAATAGATCCAAAAAAACATTAGATCTACTAAAAAATTTAAAAAGTTGCGGATCTTAAAAAAATAAAAAATAAATACGGATTTTAAAAAAAACTAAAAAAATTACGGATCTTTATAAAAAAGAAATCAATAAAAAAAAATACGGATTTTAAAAACAAAATAGACCTAAAAAACCATAGATCTAACAAAAACATTAGATCTACTAAAAAATTTAAAAAGTTGCGGATCTTAAAAAATAAAAAATATATACGGATTTTAAAAAAAAACTAATAAAATTTCGGATCTTTATAAAAAAGAAATCAATAAAAAAAATACGGATTTTAAAAACAAAATAGATCTAAAAAAACCATAGATCTAACAAAAACATTAGATCTACTAAAAAATTTAAAAAGTTGCGGATCTTTATAAAAAAGAAATCTATAAAAAAAAATACGAATTTTAAAAACAAAATAGATCTAATAAAAATCAATAGATCTAAAAAAAAAATTAAGAATGTTGCGAAATCTTTTTGATAACTAATATTTATTAAAAAGCATACCAAAAAAACAGGCGGCGTTGGTTGTTGCTGTGGTGGCGGACCTCGTTGGTGGCGGCGGCGGTACTGTGGTGGTGGCAGTAGGCTAGCAGCGGCGGGAGTAGGGTGGCGGCGGTCCTGTGGTGGCGGCAGTAGGCTGGCAGCGGCGGGAGTAGGGTGGCGGCGGGTGTTTTAGTATGTGAGAGATGAGAATGTAAGATGAAGGAGGGTGTGTGTATTTGTATGGGTTTGAGTTGGGAGAGTATTTGAGTTTGGGTGTGAGATGGGAGATTATAGTGTTTTTTGTGTGTTTTTTTAAAAGTAAATGGGATGAGAAGATGAGGATGTGTGGGGTATTTGTTTGTAGAGCAAATTCCCTAATTAGGCCAAAAAGTCACTCATAGTCCCTTTTGTGGTCACTTTCATTTGCCTTTTCTTATTTTGGTCATGCTCGACTGCTCACTCCTACCAATTTCATGTCACTGGAAAGTACAAGAGTTAGGTAAAGCTTTCAAATGATTGAAATTTGTTTTATTATTCATTATTGTACATTGTCTAAAATACCCTCATGTTCTTATTCTCTCTCTTTCTCCCATTTCACACCCAGATTGCGACCACCTTCATCTCATCTGCAGATTCCGGCCACCACCTCCGGCCAACCACCACTGCTCAACCACCCCTGCTCAACCACCCCTGCTCAACCACCATTGCTAATACAAAAACAAAAGTTTTTCAAAAAAAAAAAAAAAAAAAAAAAAAAAAAAAAAAAAAAACCGACCACCTTCATCTTCAGATTCCGGCCACCACCTCCGGCCAACCACCACTGCTCAACCACCCCCGCTCAACCACCTCCACCCCCGCTCAACCACAAGAGATAATTATTGAAAAGATCTTGAATGGAGTGATATATATTGTGATAATTATTGAAAAGAACTTGAATGGAGTGATATATATTGTGATATCCCACGTGATGACTAAGTGCTCCCATGTTCCAATCAACAAGTGTGGACCACTGCGTCTTCCAAATATAAAAAAATGATTTTTGACCGGTCCAATGAATAGTATTTGATATTGAAGCTCAGAATGGAGTGATATATATTGTGGATAAGTTGCCGGATCTTATCTTATCGCCGGTAAAGTTGCCGGATCTTATCTTATGATCTTGGTGTGTGTGATAGATAAGATAGGAGAGATCCAGATTTAAGGAGAGAGAAAAACAAATAAGAAAAAAAAAAGTGAAGTGTATTTATAGGTAGATTTAAGGGTATATTGGTCATTTAAGCTAAAAGTAAAAAAAAATATCTACCTAACACATGTACTTGTATGGACACGTGGCATAAATCTAGCGAGGTTGAAGCAGTCAGAAGTCGGCGACCATTTAATTAAAAATAAAGGAAAAGCGAAAATGAAAGTGACCATAAAAGGGAAAAGGGTGGACTTTTTGGCCTATTTTGGGAATTTGCTCTTGTTTGTATGGTAAGTTTATAAGGTTTTGTTGGTTTTGTAATTTTTTAAGATTGGATGTTGGTTTGGTGTGTGTAAATTTAGGCTCGGACGAAGGGTCGGATGGCTGAATCTTAAAATTGAGGCTCGGAGTTAGGATGGGGATATGCATGCTTTATAAGTAGTATATATATATATATATATATATATATATATATAGATGGGATCATTTAAAAACTTGATCTCAAGAGAAAAGTGGGGGAAGTGATCTCAACCGTTGGATCATCCCCCTTCCCCTCCTTTTTTTTCCACCAAACTACAGGGGCCTAAATGTAACATTCTGTGTTCTTGATGGTAAATTCCGTAACTTTTTACAATACCGTATATAATGTTTAAATCAAAATCATTTTTGGAGATTATCCTTTCCAAAATTCTCTCCTTTTCCCTCTATAAAACGAAAAATCGATTTACGCAATTGTTTCTGTCACAAATCAATAGAGCTCGTTGATGCACTGATTCCGTCAATCACAATGACACATTCCGACATCAACTGTATGTTAATCATAACTATAATCGTTATTTTTTTTGCTTTAATTATATGATTATGTGTTGTAACACGTTTTCCACTTTACTTTCGATGTTAATTTTCATAAGTGATTATGTTATATGTTGATTTTATTGATATTTGACCTAATGCGTGTGTTATATGATGATTTGCTTGTTTTTTTAGTATATTTTTTATTTTATTTTTGTTATTTTTATCATATACGTTAATGATTATGTTTTAGCTTTTTTTTTTTTTTTTGGTACAGATGCACTAATTTTTATGAATTGCAGTTTGTTATGTATTATGATGTGTTATTTATTATTATTATTTATTTTTTTATATAAATCGATTTGCTGTATAATACAGATGCACTAATTTATCAATCATGTTCATATTAATGTTATTGTTGCTGCTATAGTTGATATAAGTGTTGTTGCTATTGTGATACATATGATTCAGATTTGATTATTTTTAGGGTTTTAGTTGAGAGTTAAGGTTGTAGATCGTACCTTTAATGAGGGCTGGGATGCCCTTTATATACACACGAAATCCTTGTTGGTTTCGTGTTCCCCAAACTTCGGCGCATCCCGCCTAAATCGGTTATTAGACACTTATCTCCAAAGATAAGAGATATCCGATATCATAAGCCCTAAATAACTTTGAGTTTGGGCCTTCGTGAGCCCAAACCGTTATTGGGTTAGCCCAGCCATACTGGGCTTGCTAGTATCGGTCATTGGTCGGGTTCGTGACCCGAATGCGGACTATACGTCATCAAAGTATAACCTAGCATGACAAGTAATGTTCTTGTATTTTAGGTATGTTATTGAGGATTTAGGATCGGACATAGAAGAGATAGAACATAGCAAAAGATGGGGCATCTGTTAAGAAGAATATCAAGAAATGGTATATGCGAAATTGTAACATATGAATTTCTTAACCGCTATGTTAATGCTGTAATTAATACGTGTTTTACGGACGTAGGCTTTTTATTGAGGTGCCGGAACACCCCACAGAGGAGCAAATTGAAGACATCAAAGGGAGATCTTCTAGGAGAAGGATTAAAAAGAAGTGGGTACCTAGATTAAATTTACCCATTGCTTTGCTATTGTGTTACATCTTAACTGGTGATTTTTTCCAATGATTTGTCAGGGATACTGGTCCGGCATCGGTTGCAAAGTAAACATCAAATAAATAAGGCCTTTGTAGCAGTAAGCAAAGAAAAGGACGTATGCAGTGTAGGATTTCCTTAATAATCAGTTAGTATAGTTGTAATGAAATGGCTCCTTATAGTTGATATGATTCTGAAATTTTATATCTTTCAGTATAGGTTGTATTCAGTTACTAGTTGCCAATTCTTTGAATGGAACACGTTAATTTCAAATTCAATGTCTGCACGATACGTGAAAGTTTGCCATATTATAAATTTTGGGAGATATTCAAGACTGGCACAACAAGGAAACAAACAAACCCAAAGATATTTATGTTACATTGGTCAGGAAATCAATGTAAAATAACTATTGAATACATGTTCATGTTAACGGTTCCCTAGCAACCACAGATCCGAATAGCCTTAACATACGAATATGACGTTAAGCACCAATTGACATCTCAAAATAGAATAGACCTGCCAAATATTCCAAAGTTTAAACAAACCCTTATGAGTAATCTAAACATCCATCATCAACCTACCAATCCTATTCAATTGCTTATCAATAAATGCTTCAGTTTAAAAACCCTTCTATTTCATAATATAAATATTAGATTGATGACTACATTCCAAAACAATTCAAGACTATGTCACATACTATCGATACACACTGTATGTCAGTTCATGTTCTAAGGATAAAAAAAACGTACGAGTTGTACTCATAAGAAATGTGAATCCAAACGGAGGCCTGTATATGGGAACCCACCTTATTGTCAAGAGTCTAGGAAGATTTGTTATTGAAGCAGAAATCATCAGTGGGCCAAATCTGGGAGAGACGATTTTAATATCAAGATGTATTTCATGTTAAACATAAATAGATGGCCATTCAAGGTCCAATGTAAATAGTTTCCCATAAAACTATGTGGTGCAAATGGTGTCATAAAAACACATGGAGGATCACTGAAGCATGCCACGAAACATGATGATTAAAAGTCTCAACAAATATGGAGTAATGAAAATAATAAGAAGATGAATGTCAGCCGATGTTAGGCTCTAGAATCCTTAAGTGTTATTCATCTAATAACGAATGTTGGATTTTCTCTTATTACCTAATGAATGGCTATGCTATATTTTATTAAAACATGTTTAAGTAATGCTCAACCCAGGAATATATGATGATTGCTCATGAACCATAAACTATTATGTATAACATTCTGAGTAGACCATTTGCATTTTTCATTATCAATAAATGCTGCATTTAGAGCACAATATCCCAAAAGGCAACCTATTGAGCCTCTCATTCGACCCATGTATAAATATATATGTGTGAACCTTATTTGACACAGTCAAACAACCATCTTTATGAAAAACAATGGATCATGGTAAGTCACTATGTAATTTGTTTGAATATATAAAATTTGTTTGTGCGGCTTGAAGTATGTGAATGTTTATCTCACATAATCGAATAACAAGCCCAAGAAGATCCCTTCTATGTCCAATCTATTCCACAGCTCAATAATAATTCATTCACATACAAAAATAAGATCAGATGGCAAAATTGAGAGTTGTTGCGAGCTTAAAATAGAGGACATAACTGTCCATGGAGCAGGTAAAGACATGCACCCCTATATGTTCATATAACGAATAATCATTTCAGTTATATTTAGAAATTGTAAATGTTCGTTTAGAAACATCGGAAGCCAAGCAAACAAACTGGAAACAACTTAAGCAAAAAGGCCTATCAGCTGTATCCAACATACCTAAAGTTATGCACAAAAGAACACGCTCAACATATAAATGTAGCTTTTTAGTGCATGTGCAGTTATGTTATTGAAGATGTCTAAGTAATATAAAAATTAACTGTTCAGGAAGCACTTCGAATTACTAGATTCTAGCATCAGATATTATATTGTAACAGGCGCAACGATGTAGGGGTAAAAGAAAAGACAAAAAAATCAGGGTACACCTCTAGAGGTAATTAATCCAACCATTCAAGCAAATATGTCGAAGACTCTTAATATATAATAATTGTAAAGTAGTTACAGAAATAATTTATTGTTATTATTTCTTTGCAAACAAGGAGTACATGTCTCTTACCATAATATTGGCCCACCAACGTCGCAATGCCGGAACTGTGATGCTATGATGTGGTATGAAGAGAGAACTAATAAGGCACACAAGTATACGAATCTAACATTTTCCTTTGTTGCCAAGATGGTAAAGTCCTCCTTCCAAAATTCAATGAGGCACTCGTCCCATTAAAAAGCTTGCTTGATTATACGAATTCCATTGGATCAAAATTTAGAGATCAAGTTAGAGTATACAACAATATGTTTTGCTTTACGTCACTGGAGCAAAATTAGATCACTCAGTTAACTCAGGTAGGGGCCCATATACGTTCAGGATTAACGGGGCAAAACTACCACCTAATTGGGTCTCTACTTCCGACGGAAGAAGAGCGGCCCAATTTTGCTTAGCTTTATTTCTTTGACACACAAATGAACTTAATAATCTCATGTCCGCTTTTATAGAAAAAGACACGGGTGACAAGATCGATGCGTCCAACAGTTGCTAGCCTGATGCCAATGTTAAATCAGACAAGCACTGTTTCCTAGGCATTTTGCATGGCACGAGATTGGTGTGATACACATGGTATCCCTAACTTGCAGCCGGCTTCTCAGAACAAACAAGCACACGACAATATAACACGCCTATGGTGTCCGAAATAGCTGCTCTAATAACAAATGATTTTGGACAGGGCATCCCTTCAAGAGATATCATTGTTAGTTGTAAAGATACGGGCCCCCAAAGAATCTCGGAATTGCATCCATCTTACATGGCACTCCAGTATCCTTTATTATTTCCGTATGGAGAAGATCGATTTCATGAAAAGATACCGTATCATAACAACACAGGTGTACGGAAAACTATACGTGGCTTCGTTACAATGAAAGAATATTACTCTTACATAATTCAGTAATGCAATAACCATGGTTCTACTTTGATGAGAGGAGGCCGATTGTATCAGCAATTTTTGGTCGATGCATACACAGCTATTGAGGAACAAAGGCTTAAATGGACAAGAAAAATCAAGATACCTTACGTGTTGATCTTTATCATAATGTATATGATGTTGTTACGAGAGGCGATACAAACGCGTCTGTGATTGGGAAAAGAATAGTTTTACCTTCAAGCTTTACAGGAAGCCCGAGGCATATGATGCAAAACTACCAAGATGCCATGGCTCTGTGTAGGGCGTTTGGGAATCCAGATTTGTTCATAACATTCACTTCCAATCCAAAATGGCCTGAAATCAGTGAGATGCTTACCCATATTCCTGGACAGAAGCCACATGATCGGCCGAAAGTTGGAACATGTGTGTTTAAAATCAAATTAAATGAGCTATTGGATGATCTTATATAAAACGATTTTTGGAGAACGTTGTGCAGGTAATATAACTAAAAGCCCACACAGAATATTACAACTCCTTAAAATAATTATGATTTTTGCATATTACATTTCCAACTTTTAATTTCAGCTGTCTATGTAATTGAATTCCAAAAACGTGGCCTGCCCCACGCACATATTTTACTATGGGTCGAAGAATACGCCGAATGCAGAATGGGCACTGAAATAGACTATATTATCTCAACAGAGATTCCATCCAAAACAGATGATCCAGATGGATACAAAGTTGTTACTGAATATATGTTGCATGAACCTTGCGGAAAGGATGCAAGGAATGCTCCATGCAACATATATGGGAAATGTTCAAAACAATTTCCTAAAGCATTTTATCCAGAAACTACAGTTGATGGAGATGGCTATCTTGTATATCGCCGAAGAGATAATAAAGTGACCGTGCTAAAGGGTAAGTTCAGTTACAACAATAGATATGTCGTGCCTTACAATCGATACCTCCTGCTTAAGTAGCAGGCACACATAAATGTTGAATGGTGCAATAGGTCCAGAGCAATTAAGTACTTGCTTAAATACTTAAACAAAGGGCCTGACCGAGCTACCATTGCCATCCAAGAGGACATTAAAAAAGGTGATGCAGCAGGTTTACCATAGGTAACTAAAGTAGATGAAATCAAGAACTTCTTGAATTGTTGCTACTTATCCCCATGTGAAGCAGTTTGGTGACTCTTTTCATTTGATATTCATTACTCCTATCCATCCGTGATGAAGCTAACTTACCACCTACCCAACCAAAATGCAATAACATTGCGTGATTCAGAAAGTTTTCCGGCACTACTTCAAAAGGAAGGTCTTAACATAACTATATTTACCGGGTGGTTTTGAACTAAACAAACGTGACACGGCTGCACAAGAACTAACTTATGCTGAAATACCCCAAAAATATGTGTGGCATGATCAAGACTGAATGTGGAAACCAAGAAAACAAAAAAATGCGTAGGTCGTATTGTGTATTCAAACCCTGTTTCAGGGGAAATATACTATCTGAGAATGGTACTCAATGTAGCAAGAGGTCCTCAGTCATTTGAAGAGTTGATGACAGTTAACAAATGAATATATCAGACATGTAAGGAAGTGTGTTTTGCCTATGGTTTTCTCAATGATGACAAGTAATGGACACATGCTATAGCAGAGTCCAGTTTCTGGGCATTAGCCCCTCAATTACGTGACTTATTTGTCACAATTTTGCTCCTTTGTGAAGTAAGCAAGCCACGACAATCATGGGATGAAAACTGGGAGGCTCTATCAGAAGATGTATTACATAAAAAAGAAAACTATTTAGGTATCCAGAGCTGCAACTTAACGATTAAAAGATCTGAAACTATTGTTTGGTTGAAATACACAGATATGGCAGATCTTTATCTAAATTTGCAGAGCTTTCTCAACCAAACCCAAAGCTTCTAACAAACATGGACAATCATTTAATTAGAGAAGCACTAGAATTTGATATGAAAACCAGCAAGATCGAACATGAAAAGTTTTATTCGATGTTAAACAACGAACAACACCACATCTATGAAGAAATTATTGAGTCTATATACAATCAAAAATGAGGTTTTAACTTTGTTTATTGGCCCAAAGGGAGTGGCAAGACTTTTTTATACAAGATGATAATTTCAAAAATTAGATCAGAAAGAATGATAATGCTTGCAGTTGCATCTTCAAGTACATCATACACCACGAATTTGTTAATGCAATATATACATATCCTCTACAATGTGCCACTATTACAACACTTTTAAAATTGCTGAATCCATTGACATCTTACACTGATACAGGAGGTTCTTCTTTATTATTACTGGGTAAAAGGACTGCTCATAGCCGATTTGTTATTTCATTGGAATTAATGGACAATAGTACGTGTGGTATCAAACAAAACACGCACTTGGAAAACTTAATGAAGGAAGCCAGATTGATAATTTGGGATGAAGCCCCGATGACTCAACGCTATGCTTTTGAAGCCTTAGACAAGACACTAAGGGATATTTTGGGGCTTGAAAATCCTCCAAATAGAGACCGCATCTTCGGGTGGATGACAGTTTTACTGGGAGGGGACTTCAGAAAAATATTGTAACACCCCAAAAATCGGGTTTAGTGGAAGCATACGCCTCATGGGTGCTACTAATCGGATCACAACACAAGTATAGAATAAAGGGTTTTCTTAAAAACTCATTTATTCAATATAATCAAAGTTTACAATTAAATTTAAGGCGGAAATAGGCCCATAATAAATAAGCGGTACCCAAATACAAGTGGCAGAGTCGTCTATGACCATGCCATGCCATCACTGCCAAGCGTCAACCAATTTAGTTACCAAAGCCATACTTATCTATTACCTAAGAAAAACATGCTAAAAAGTCAAAGAAAAGTTTGGTGAGTTCATAGGTTTGGTTAAATAACGAAGCATTTGGACCAAACAGTAAATCCACTTACTACGCAAATTAAGCCATAACATATAAGCAACCATCACACTCTAATCACATAAAAAAACCAAGGTGTTATACGTCATGGCAAATTTTGCAACCACAAATCCAGGTGCCATCCTGGAAATGTTAGGCAAACAAGTCCAGACAGGGAGGTCAACCACGATAGATCTACCTACAACATTAATAAATGACCTAATAGTTGGCAAGTTAAAGAGAGGCTAAATCTTAGCCTAGACTACGTAATAAGCGCAATCAAAACCCAATTTCATTATCGGTCCCTTAGAGAACGATATTAATACCCGAGGCTTACCCAATACTACACTACAACGATTAATTTCATTGCCTAGGGTGTTGAAAAACTTTCTCAACGAAAAGGAAGTTCCTTTGACCCCGAATGCGCCTTGTACGCGCATCAAATACAATGAGGTCACTCACCTCAGCTAAGTCGACTCTACCGAATTGACTCACTCGGCTGAGTTTAGTCACTTAGTTAGCGGCAGACAAACACCCTTGTTACACACATCAATTCTTACCACATGTTTTTGTCAAAAATAGTTTTAGTCGAGTTGTTATTCCACAAAAACCATAGAGGCTAACGATTTATAATCGGTTTCCCTCAAAACAACATTAAAACGAGTTTAAGTTTTCGGCTTACGAAAGGAAAAGAGAGAGAAAGGAGAAACGAGACGAAGGTGGTGTGTCACAAACACATGACCCAAATAACCATGAGCACACGCACCGACTTAAGAGTATGCGTGACCCGTGTCACTAATAAAACCCGATCTACAACCCTATGGTGTCCTAACATCACATCTGTACCCGATCTATAAGTTTTACTCACCAAAACTCTAACACAACCTGACCCACTCATAAACTTCAAAAAAAACAAAAGTGACCACACGTGTGACCACTTTGGGGTACGAGCAACACGTAGACGGAACCACGAGGGCCCGATCTATCTTCTGAGGTAGGCAGTGAGTCATGGTGGTGGCCGGAAGGCGGAGCGTGGCCGGAATAGTTATCGGAGAAGGTGACCGGAGAAGAATTTTGGTGACCGGATATTAAGAGAGAGAGAGAGAGAGAAGAGTTGAGTGTGTGTTTTTAGAGAGATAAGGAAAAGAGTAAAAATGAGGTAGGTTGGGGTATATATACTCCTAGAGGGACCATTTTTGCCAAATTCCAAAGTTGAGGGAAAGGAGGATGAAAATATCACAGGGACCAAACTCGTAACTCTAGTAATCTTTTATAAATATTTGATTCGGGACACATTCGGGGGAGTAAACATTCGATAAAAATTATGAGACTTACGCCATCGTGTTCGGAATAATTTTTCTAATAAAAATGAGTATTCGTATGACTATTTTCTCGCATAACGAACAAATCAAAATGATTAATAGGTTTATGGTTGTACCGGTAGGCGTTGTGTTTAATTTTCACGTTTCGCGAGGTAACTTTCTCGTTTTCATGTCAAATGGTCTTAGGGAAGTTCGTAAATGAAAACAGATGAATTTTCTCGAAAAACAAAAATCTGGAAAAGTGCAGGTTGTCACAGACTTCCCTCCTTAATGGAATCGCGTCCTCGCGATTGAATTCGAGTTATCCGTTAAATGTGAAAAGAGATAAGGATACTTTCTCAAGATTCCATTTTCACGTTCTCACATGAACTCAGGACACTTCTTAAAGTTCCAACGGATGTTAACGACAGGAATATGACTTGGATCAAATCGTCCGGGCTTTACGGTCCGTGATTTCGATAGGTTCCCTGCATACGGCTTAGGCATTCGTCATATGGATATCTTCCAAAGAAGGACAACAATCATTTTCAATAGCGAGGCATTACCTCCGTAATGGGTAGCAATCTTGTGGACATGCTTTGTTAAGATCGGTGAAGTCCACGCACATTCGCCAGCTACCATCGCTCTTTTTGACCATTATGGGTTAGAAAGGTCATGGTAGTAGACTTCACGCATAATTCCTGCATCTACCAATTTGTGTACTTTTGCCAGAATTGCTTGCGCGCTGGCAGCGGCGGGCTTGGCAGCGCTTCTTCGGCGTGTGGTGAGTACCCTTGTCGGATTCTCAGTTTATGCTCTGTGATTGAGCGTGGTACCCCAATCATGTGTTTTGGCTCCCATGCAAAAATGTCCAAGTTCTTTTGCAAGAGCGCGCACACAACTGTTTTGCCGTTGTCCGACAGTGACCCTCCGATGGATATTTCCTGTTCCGGGTATTCTAGGTGAATCGCAACCTTCGAGATTTGGAACTTTGTTGCGCTACTGTTCTGGGATCGGTCGCGCCGCGCATGTAATCGTGTTACATTCTCTATGCGGTACAGGTGGCATTGTAGAAGAGTAACAATGCCCCCTTCCACGGGAATTTAAGCATCCCGGCCGTTGATGGCCTGCACGCATAGCTGATATCCCAGGTCTCCCGATAATGCTGTTGTATGGCGAGGGAGATTTGATTACCATAAATTCCATCCAAGCCATCGCGGAGTGTTTTTCGTTTCCGATGCTGACTGGTAATCGTATTTGCCCCATAGGCCATATCTTTTCACCTGTAAAACCAGTCAACGCCGTTCGACGGCTTAATCTAATGCGTATTTCAGTGCCGCAGTCGCTTGAAACATTGCTCATACATGATGTCCGCCGATGCTCCACCATCAACATACATGCGATGGATGCCATGACCCCCCGCACTAATCTCAATGGTGAAGTGGCTGAACGACCACTACGTTGTCCGCAGTTAAGGCGGGGAAAGAGATTTTGTCTAGTGACCCGCTGCCATGATTGTATCATGTAGATGGTGTCGGCCTTTTCCTTGGGTGTCTCCTTCTTGTTTCCATTCTTCTGTCTATCCTTTCCCTCCTTGATATTTTTGACCAAATGGTCCAATCTGCCTTCTTTAACCATTTTGTCAATGAGCTAGCGCAGTTGGACACATTCGTTCGTGGTGTGGCCCTTCTGTGCTTGGTAGTCACAGTATCCACTCCCCACTCGCTGATCCTCTAGAGTGCGCATTTGTGGTGGTCTTGGAAAGTTTGCACCCTCTGTTGCGAGTATTTCCTTCGGCGTCTTTGTCAATGGAGTGTACTTGTCATTGTCGCGCCCACTCCCGTGGTTGCGATAGTTCCTGTTACGGTTACTATTCCGGTCCGTGGATTGTCTCCCAGGTTGTTCATGTGATCGGTAGTTTGAATAGCTTCTCTTGCTATCCGCCGCAGTAGCTTCTCCTTGGACGAAGGACCGTGTGCGTTTCATGACTTCATCAAAGGATTGGAGAATCTTGTCATTCAATCTTTTGATAAGTTCTGGGTTGCTGATCCCTTTCATAAATCCTAAAATTTTTAGTACTTCGGGACATGCTTTAACATGCATACATTCGTCCTTGAAGCGCTCCATAAAAGAGCTCGTGGATTGGCGCTGTTTGACCCTAGCGAGTTCAATGGGGTTTTTCGCACACTTTTTCCGTGGAGTAAAATTTAGGCGTAACTTTCTCAATTCTTCAAAATCATTGATGCTTCTCGTGGAAGTTTGTTGAACCAGTTCCGCACTTCCCACTAATGTGGAATTAAACATGGCACCACACACTGCTTGTGGCCAGTTCTCAATAGTTGCGGCTGATTCGAAAATTTTAGGTGATCGCAGGGTCACCTGTTCCATCATAGGTTTTGACATTAGCGCGGCATGCCTCTTCTTGTTTTCTAAGAAATCACTGATGCGTCTAGTGAACACATCCACCTTCTGACGATGCCATGGGAGAGACATGTCTTCCTCCCCTTGGTCATGGTATTTCCTTCTGGACTTCCAGTGTCCAGTCTCGATATCCTCGTTGTCCGAGGAATTATCAGAGGATGAATTTTCCCTCCTTCGGCGCTTGCGCCAGCTGTCATCAGAATTTGTGCTTGAAGGACTTTTACTTGGGAAGTATCGTCACCCAAGTCTCTGCCGACTCGCGACTACCAAGTCTGGCGTGGACATTGGTGCCTTTCATCCTCCTCACTTTCTTCCATACGTTGTGAATCAGATGTATCATCTTCCTCAACTCTTCCCGACTTCTTGAACACTGGGGGGGGCGACTATCCCTACCTCGCTTCTTCTCTTTGACGCTGTGGGATGGCTCAAACTCTGGGCCAAAGTCGAGTCGAGCGTGCAGGCTCCGACCTGACCTTTTCTTTGCTTCCTCTTGCATGAGAGTAGCTAAGGCTTCATAGTTTTAAGAGACAAAACTACTTGGATCTAATTCTGGTACGACCCCCTCTAGGACAGGGGTGTCTGTTTCTACTAATATGCCCTTGTTCTTATTGGGTGCGTCGGGTGCTTTTGTGAAGTTAGCTTCTAGCACCGATTGGAGTGGAGTGAAAGGAGTGCGCAGTGGATCTCTGGCACTGGTAGTGGTGGTGGCTGCTTGGGTTGTCCCCGAGCGTGGTTCTACCAAAGGGAAGACCGAGTCCTGGCCTGATCCCTGATTTTTAGCAGCACTGGTAGTTCCAGAAGTCTGCTTAGGAGTCGATCCGCGTTGCCTTCTTTCCAGTAAGGTCTAATTGCGATCGCCGTCATTCTAGTTCTTAGTTCTTAGTGAATGGTCCCACGGATGGCGCCACTTGTTGATACAAAGTTGGGCGTTCCTTGTTTGGGGCTCCAGCTCTCATACCAATTGTTGATTGCCGCTTGAGACCTGCGCACTAAGAGACAGAAAACACCGTTAGGCTTACCGTGGGATTGTCTCCCACGATTATCCTCCGGCGTGAGAGTAAGTAATCGGTTTAGGGTTTAAGGAGAGTTAGGGTTTTGTAGATCGTACCTTAAACGAGGGATGGGATCCCCTTTATATACACACGGAATCCTTGTTGGTTCCGTGTTCCCCAACCTTCGGCTTATCCCGCCTAATCGGTTGGAAATGATAATCTCCCTAATTAGAAGATATCGGATATCTATTCTATGAATAGCTTTGGGTTTGGGCCTTCGTGAGACCAAACGTCTAATCAGCGTAGCCTAGTTCATACCGGGCTAAGTTAGTGTTGGACTTTAGTCGGGTTCGTGACCCGGATATAGACTATACGTCATCATTAACGATTCAGATGTTAAAACATCACTGATAGAAAATTCATTGCATATAAAGAAAATTCTTCGATAGTTTTGATTTTAGTCAATTGGTTAGTTAATTAAATTTGGATTGGTGATGAAACATAAAAGATATATGCAGTAAGTTAATTAAAGTAACTGGTGTATAATATCTTAAAGGTAAAATAAGATTGTCACTTCCAAATAGCCTATAATTTCCCCACTTTTACTTCCTTTTCCTTTATAAAAAAACTCAAGAACATGATAAATTTTTTGTTTTCGTTAGTTTCTTTTATAAAACCAACTTGAGAACACAGTGTTACCTATGGTAGAACGCGTAGTCACAAGTGAAAGGAAAACACTACCATAATAGCCTATTTCATTGCCAAAACAATTGAAGTGACGATTGCAATAACTATGATAATTGACTTTCAAAAAGTCAAACTACATATAGTCTTCCCCAATTCTTGACTTGTTTCATTCAACTCAAATTCAAATTCTTTGAACCTTTCTTCACTGATGCAGTGCAAGAGTTAGCAGGTTCTTGGATGGAGTAAACGGCTCAACTTAAAAGAACCGTAACTTTTGGTCCGTTAGGATTTGAGGGTCCCATGATATCTTGTTAGAAAGCCCGCAACGAGGCCGACGTCATGCCAAATAGAAGGTTTCCCCCATCAGATTTTGCTAATGAAGTTGTTTGGATCCAGGATTTTGAATTTCCCCGAATTGAGCTACTTTCTGTTTATGCTAGTAAAGGATGTATAGTCGATACGGAGAACACAACGAGTTGAGTGAGTGAGTTGAATCGGGTGAAAATTGACGAAATGAACGGTTGAAGATCGAATCGGGCGTCAAGAGCTAGTTTTTGCGGGTTTGAGCAATTAATTTCGAAATGGTTACTTTATTTAAGTTTTGTTTCTTCACACTTTGACCACAAGTTTTAAATAAAAGTGGTTTATTTATTTGCAGTTTGGCCACAAAGTTTATGAAAAGCGATGTCAAAGTTAGATATATATATGACCCCAGATGCAACCACCGGAACTTGTTTAATAGAAAGTTTAAAATTTTATTACATCAAACACATGTTACCTTGGACCTTATATATGACCTTCCAGATGCAACCTTGGGCCTTCTCGAGAGTTATGAACCCTGTGGATAGGATCTTGATCGACCCTTTCGCAAACACCTTTGGCTGATAGAGTGATCTCTTTTGTTAAAAGCATGCTAATTCAAATTCCTTTTTAGGAGAAATTACATACATCCTCACATACACACCAATATTTACATATTTTCCCGAATACAAGTTTTTAATGCATGATGTATAAGCCTATCTAATCATCTTTTTATTTAATATATTGCATGATTGTAAACTATGATTTTGGTAACACGTTGTGCTTTTCAAAAGTATATCAACTTTGTATGTGTTTTTGTAATTTTTGTAAACTAGCAAAGAAAATGTTAATATGATACTACAATGATGCAAAATTCGTTGCTTGTTGATGAAAATTCTATTGATTTTGCTCGCTCGATGTTAATTGTCCTCAATTGATATTGTTTGTAATTGCTTTTTATCTATTGAAAGTTTAAAATAAAAAAGAGTAAATTATACCGTTCGTCCCTATAGTTCGGGCCAAATCCCTAATTGGGTCCCTATCTTTTTTTTTATTGCTTAATTGATCCTTATAATGAAACTATATAACACCATCTATCCCTATTGTCCAATTCAGTTATCTTTTCCTGTTATCTCACCCCATTTGCCTTGCACAGGAGGGTATAATAGTCTTATACACATTTTTTAAAAACAAAATCTATAAAAACTATAACTTTGATCAAAATCTATTAAATGAATAAATAAATAACAATCTTTTTTTTTAACAAAATTTATTAAATAAATAAATTGCAAAACACCCACCCACGATCTAAATCTCTATCTTCTTTTTCTTATCATTATACCTCATTATCCATCACCAACGACATCCTAGTCTAGCTCATATTTTCAGTTTCAAGATTTAAGATCATGCAAAACCCTCATAAACCACAATCAACTCCATCACCATAACCCATCCAAATGTAAAAACAAACCCCCATTATCTCGTTTTATCAGCACCCTTTCAACAAGATCATGTCTACTTCTTTATTCTAGCCTACTTCTCTCATAAAGCCTACATATCCAAATTGAACTAAAGCTTAAATAGGCAAAAAAAAAAAAAAAATAAAATAAAAAATAAAAAATAAAAAAATCACATAAATAGAAATGGCTTAGGTGGTGACAGTCATGATCCATGCCTCCCATACCTCACAACCCACCAATAATATTCTGTCATCTCATCTCATACCTCTCTCATGTCTTACCATACTTTTCTAGTGGCAACCATGATTCCATGTCTCACATAATTTTATTTTTTTATTTTTTTATTTTTTACTTCTCTAGTTTCTTTCACTTATGGGAGATATTTGGTGACAAGTTTGTCAAGAAATTTTCAAAACCCCATGTCAAAAACATCTTCTAACACTTGCTAATAACTTATAACTTAACTCACCTTATTCCTCAACTTTGAACACTGTTTCTTGATCATAGTGTCACCAGATTCTTCATCAAACCCAAAAAACAACATTCATCAATTCCTAATGTCAAACTCAACCCACTATGAAAGTCAACCTTCTTCAACCTCAACATATAACTGATCAACCATCACTTAACCAACATCATAACCACCATAACCTTGGGTCTAACGGCTAGAAATATAGCCGTTGCAAAGGCTAGTATTTTGCATCCCTCTTCATGCCAATCGGCAATTAATCTCGCTCCACCTCCATGCCTTGCCATGTGCCGCACAAAGCGGCGGTGTTGCCGCTTGGCATTAGCCCATTCCGACTCCAAACCGAAGCCATTGCCACCCCCTTGTGGTTTTTTGGTACATCGTGTGTTTATTTCCCCACGAGATGAACTGATTTTTCTTAACCTCCAACCACTACATCCGCCGACACACCATCCACCACCACTTTGCTTTTATGTTTTCCATTCCTTTATTTGAACCAAACACGCTCTCTAATTCATTTCAATAAAAACATGAATCAATTCAATCAAATGCATCACTTTGAATTCACATAAGTGATCCTTGCATGGTCTGTGAACCTCATGGACACGCTTTAACCCCTTTGCGAGCCCTCAATTGATCCTTGAACCCGAAGAGTGATATCTTTTGTTCAATGATGATATGGGGTCACACTCACATCCATTTTCACATTCACATTTGTAACATTTGTATATACTCACATAAATAATAAAAATGGGTGATTTTGAAGCACCTTCATTCTCATTAGGTTTCGATCTTGACTTCGAACCCGAAATCATACCCACATCCCCAAATGAAGTTACCAAACATCTGAATTCATCGGATCTGTCCCAATAGCAGCTGATTTGAAGACAATTGTTATTGGTAATGATGGTGAGGAGGAGGATAGGGGTCTTCGGTTCGGTTCGGTTCGGGTAATGTGGATTTGGGATCGGGTTCGGTGGTTGTTGATAATCATGATATCGAGGATTTTTCGTCATCGGAGGATAATAATCCCAGAGGTAAAAGTGATTATTTATTTTGGTGATTGATATTTTCGTTCGTCTTTGCACGTTTTTCAGATATGACGAAAAAAAAATTCTAAAAGAAATATTTCAGAAAAAAATTAAAATAAAAAAAGTATTTTGACATAAAAATTTTGAAAAAAAAATTAAAAAATAATTTCGAAAAAAAAATTGGGAAAAAACTTTTGAAAAACAATTTCTAAAAAAAGGTTTAGAATAAAAATTAGGAAAAATAAATTCGATTTTTTTTTTCAAAAATTTTCAAATTTTTTTTTGTAATCCTTTATTCGAATTTTATTTTAGAAACATTTTTTTTGGAATTTTTTTCAAACTTTTTAGAAACATTATTATGCCTTTTGTTTGGTACAGTAGGTTACAATTTTGGTTTGTTTGAATTTTGGATTCGTGTTTAGTATTGGTATCGATATAAGTATTTATAACAAATTGGAAATTGGTTTGGTGTTGGTGATGGTGGTGCAATAGTCTTAACCAATCCGACTATGTCTTGAGTAGTTATGTGTAGCATTTCGGTATCAACAACATATTTTGGTTCCGCCTGATTCACATGTGGTTCTGCATCTAGTTTCGCCTGATTTTATCTGCATTTGTCTAGATCTGTCTGCCTGAATATGCATGTTTTCATCAACCTTTGTGGATATGCACATGCATATGCATCTGGTTTCACGAGTGGTTCTGCATCTAGTTTCGCTTGATTTTGCATGCATCTGTCTGTCTTAATTTGTTTTGTTTCCCGATCTACTTCGTGAATTAAGGATGGCAATGGGCGAAAAACCCGCAACCCGGGTACCCACACATGAATGGGTGGGTAATCTCGTCAATTTTCACCCACGGGTGGGTTGTGGGTGAAAATTTGTACCCATTAGTGGATGGTGGGTGGGTGACTGGTGAGGCATACCCATCGCGGGTAAACCCATTACACCCATTTAAAATACCCACCGGGTATACTCGTCAAAATACCTGTGGGTGTACCCATAAACCCTCAAACTAAAATTAATTATACTAATTAAAATATGTATGATGTAGTTGTTATACATTTAATAGTTCCAAGTCTCAAGAATATGCATTAATCTAAAAGTGTGTTTTGAGTTACATTTAGCAGCTTTTCATATCATGGTTTTGTAATTTTGTTGCATAACACTAACCCATGGGCAACAAATACCCGTGGGTATGGGTACATTGACGGGTGACGGGTGTGAAAAAAACTTCGGCGGGTGACGGTTAGAGGTACCGTGCCCATTGCCCACGGGTGCCATCCCTAGTCTGAATCTCAGATCGTCTGTCCTATTATATATTGTTGTTCATCTCCTTATTTATGTTGCTCGTGCACTGCACTGGTTCTTTTGGATTGCATCGATTAAGATGTCTAGCATTGAGTTTCCACTCAGACACTGCTTTTGTTTGTTTTTTAGTGTTAGTTTATTTTCTATTTGGCAAACTCTCAATGTTTACCGCTGCAACATTGAGAGTTTGAGAGAAGGTGCTAGATAATAAAGGCCCAAAGCCCATGGGTTTGGCTCGTTTAATTACTAGGGTTAGGTTAGTTTTGTAGTTTATTCAATATTTTGTAATCTTCCTTATTTTGTGAATCTGATAATATAGTGTTTTTAGTATTTCTTTAATTTTAAATAAAACAAGTTTTATCCTACTAATATGGCACTATGAGCTTATTCTTTATTCCAATTCTTTTTTTATTATATATATTTTTTCAAATATTGTATATAATAAAATGTCACAATGGTCAAACACCACAACTGTATTAATTACCTAAAACGTATAACATATTTAAATCTTATATAACTAAGGATGCGTTTGGATTGAGGGTGTAGGAATGACATAATGGAAATAAAAATGATTTCATATGTTTGGTAACGTGTATGGTTATGAGTATATCTAAAGATAAGGGAATTCTCATTTTACTCTATAGGTGATTTCTCAAACCATTCCCCCATGGCCCACTTTTATTTATAAACGATATTATCTTCTTTCAAAATTAATAAAAGGGTCTTATACCCAATCCTTATAACCAATCCAAATAATAATCTTAGGAATGATATATTCATTGTCATTCTACACAATACCAATACCTAAACCCGTTTTGATTCATGACAACAAACCAAACGAACCCTAAATCAATGTTCTACACTTCAGAGAGCAAATTTTTTATTTTTGGATTCGTATATAATATTATATACGATGTATATCGTATCATGAATGCATTATACCGAGAAAAAAGGAGGTGATATGCAAACCACCAAAAATGATATGCATACCACAAAATCACCTTAGTGATTGATACACATAGTACAACACAACACATGCATGATTGTGTTATACACATCACTTTTAATGGTGTACATATCAACTCTCATAAAAAAACCATTTCTATGGTGATATGACCACCCCCTTCCCCCCAAAAAAAAAGAAAAAAAAAAGTTGTTCAAGCTCCATCCATGTTCAACGACTACCCTACTTTGACCATTCCCTAGCCGCGAACGCACCATTGACCCGGTCAAGGGTTTCTATCTATGAAGATGATATGAGTTCGATCCCAACTTCAACCAAACATTGCATCTGACTTGTACTTGAGGAAGGATGCTTGAGTATCCAGGGGAAAGAATCGTCATCGTTTCTCCATCGATTCAAACATTCTGAGATAGTATGATTCAAATTTAAACATTCATATATTCTTCACATTAAAAAAAATCAATTATTCATGCATATAACTCAACTTGGGAGGCTAAGACCATGGTTCCTCGATATTAAAAACAAACACTTCTTGAATAGAAACTTATAACAAGTTCTTACAATATTTGAAGAAGTCAATTATGTACACGTCTAATTACTCTCTAAAGGCTAAGGGCATACTTTTGGGTCAATATAATGCTCTAGACATAGAAAATTATCATATTAATTGCAACGAGACGAAATTCAACAAGTGGCAAGGCCCGCCAGTAACGTGCTACATAAATATAAGAGGTAATTCAAATGTATAAAATATTTGAAATATTATTGGTCGTCAATAGGAATATGTGGTGCAAAATATCATAACGTACTATTTTTATTTTCTTTGAAGAATTTAAATCATTGAGATTTGAAGTTAGAATATATTGTTGGTTAATTTAACAAAGATGTTGGTGACGGTAATTCATGTTATAAATAAACCCATGAAGGTTTTTATAATTTATCTTAGGAAAAATGGTCTAAAAAGGTATCCAACTTGCTACCGTTTTCTTTTGTAGGCATTCAACTCTTTTTTTTTTTTTTTTTTTTTAAGTAGTCAAATATTTTTTTAATATTTCTATTGTAGCCGTATATCTAATGTGGCATGATCTAATGAAGGGTTAATTACATAAATTTACATAAATCGTCCATGTGGCTCTAAACAATTACACCATTCATCATTGAGTCAATTACATAAAAGGTCCCTGTGGCTCTAATAATTTACATATTTCGTCCTTTTCTCTCTAAACAAACACCCCTTTATATTAGGAAACCCAAACACAGTGGTTATAATGTTATATGTGTTCAAAATTCAAAGGCTTTAGCATTAAATCTTATTGTAATAACAATTGTGTATTGTTTATCATAAAAATTGTATGGTGTTAGTTTCGACAGTGGGACTGAACAACCTAATAGCAAAAACTGTAACATCTTGATTTTTGACTTCCCTTAGTCAAACCTATTTAGGAAATGCCAAAAATTGTAAGTTTTTGATTTTTGACTTCCTTAAGTCAAACATATTTAGCAATGCACGACCAAACACTATCATTTACAATAACAACCCAATTTTATATTCAGTGTATGCCATTAATAAAATCAAGAGTTTTTTATTGATCGATTTCAGTTAACATATGTTTGACTTTCCTAAATCAAACAATTTCACTTACAATATGTTTGACGTCCCTAAGTCAAACATATTTAGCAATGCCTAACGAACACCAGCAGCATACAATCTAAACACACACTTAGCAAGAACCGTTACTTTCCGCATCATCCCTTTCGTTTCTTTTCTTCCTTTCCTTTAGATATTTAAACACAGCTTCAAGTTTTGAAATCCTCCTTTCCAAATCAACCTCTGGTAACCCGATATCTGCAGCCTCTTGTTCTCATTAGTAATACCCAAAATCTCTTCATAGTAGTATTTTTGTTGCCTCAACCAATTCAGAGTCTTTTGTCTCAACTCCTTAGGCATCTTCCTGTACGAACCATATTTAGCAATTGGTTCATCGCCAAAGCTCTCAAGAACTAAATCAGAGAGAAAATAGTTTTCTAAAACTTTTTCCCACTCATCTTCATCAGACCCAATGTAAAAAGCCTCCCCCTTAACGTTTTGTGCCATTGTTAGCGATTAGGGTTGTGTCAAAATAGGGTGTGTTGTTGTTGAGGAGAGTTTTATCACAGAGCGAAACAATAAAAGGGAAACGAGTTGGGTTGGATTAACTAAGGTGTAGTCATAAAAGTGATTGGTCTATTATGCCCTTGAATATATAACTGAAAACGGACGTTTACCGAGACCAAACGGGTCAAGAGACGCAATCGGCCTCAAAAACCCAACTTTTGGACTCATGACGATGTTTATCTCATGTTTTGAGCCCGGACAATGCTTTTGGCAAGTTTAGAGACCAACGGTGTATTTTTATCTAATAAAAACACCCATGAGGGCCACAAATCCACAATTTACGAATGGTGAGGCAGGCCACCTTTCGTTCCTTTTGTCACGCATGACACACACTCAAAATGGTCTCATTGGTGAAGAGATGAAAGGTAAGATGACCCGAGCATCCACCACTTCATGCAGCCTTACATCATACAAAATATTAAAAGACTTAATATTATCATCAACATCATAAGAATTTATATGCATTAACTAGTATTTGTAGTAGAAATACTTATGTTAATACTAGAAGGGTACCCGCAAGAATGTGGCGAGTATTGGGTGACTATTTTCTTGACGGGAAAACTTTTTTCATTTTAAATCTTCCTTACTTAAATCTTCCCCTAGTCTTCTTTATTTATTTTATTTATTTATTTTTTCGTGTCTTGGTGAAGTTGGATGAGAGTTGTGGAGTGTTGTGAGGGTTTATGGTTGTAGGTTTTTTGCTACAAGATCTTTGAAAAGATCTACGGTACGGTTTTTTTATGTTTTTGGTTTGTGAAGATGTTGATCTTGTGAGATGGGGAGTGAGACAGTGAGTTTATGGTTGTAGTTTTTTTTATGTTTTTTGTCGGCCGATATGGCTAGAAAATTTTAGGATATTCCTCATTAGAGATTTAATGACCAACTTGCTAAGACATTTCCATGATTTCTCTATGTTATTGTAAAAGATAAGAAAATTTATGGAAGCAATATTATTGGTGTAGGGTAATGAAAATGAATGTTAGAAAATGGTCCCTATTAGAGATAAGAGGAAATTTCTTATTGCAAAGTATTTGTCTCTATCAATGCTTAGAAATAGTCCACAAAATGCAAGTGAATAACAGTTTAATTTTGCATGATAGCAGATTTTTACATGATGGTTTAAAATGTTATTCATTTGAAGTTTAAGTAGTTATATCATTTAGACAAGTAATTACAAGAATAATTTTTCAATTACAATAATAAAAGTTATTAATGCAAAACTTATACAAAAAATGGAGATTAATAAATTAACAAATTCTGTCATAATGTGAAGAAGTGAATAAAAGAAGGATCGTAGATGCATCTTATGTTCAAGTAGGAAACATCGTCATTTGACAAAATTAAATCATGGACTTTTATTTTCCAAATAATCCAATATACTGTTTTCACACAGTGTGTATTGGTCATTTGGTTTGAAAGTTCAAACATTGAATCTTTATCTTTTATTTTCATTGATCAAATGAGTGGATTTTGTTTATCAACAAACATAAACACATCACAGCAGCTGGATATGCTTTCTTTCTTCACATAAACTCTTTCAACAACTTCAACCAAATTTCCAATAGGCTCTTACATTTTATTTCCACACAAACACAATTACCTTCACATTATCAAGTATTATTCACTTTTCATTGCAATCAGTTTGTAAAAAATGTCCTTCAGCAACATATGTTTCCCCTCCGATCTTTCATCCATAACCTCATTAGGAATTATGCTAATGCTAACGCTAATGCTAATGGTCTTTATCCATTACTACTTTTATTCAAAGACATCTTCTTCAAACTCATCTGCACCAAAAGAAGAAAAATCGTCTCCAGACTCATCTGAACCAAAAACAATGGTGTCCACTTCAACTTCATCCGGTCACAAGAGCTTTAAGTATGATGTTTTTTTTAAGCTTCAGGGGTGAAGACACTCGTAAAAACTTCGTCGATCATCTTTATCAAGCTCTTACACAAAAAGGCATTTACACATACAAAGATGATGAGAAAATCAAGCAAGGGAATATGATCAGTGATGAGCTTATCCAAGCCATTGAAGACTCAAAATTTTACATTATTGTTTTTTCAAAGAACTATGCTTCTTCATCTTGGTGCTTGGAAGAGCTTGTTAAGATTATGGAATGCCGGAAAGGTTTTGGGCATACTGCTTATCCCGTGTTCTACGATGTGGAGCCCACTGAAGTTCGCAAACAAACGGGGGCTGTTGGAGATGCATTTGCAAAACATAAAGAGGATGAAGCTGCTGGGAAATGGAGGGAGGCTTTGAAAGAAGCATCTGATTTGGCTGGCTGGGAGTTGAAAAGCATTGCTAATGGGTGAGTAAATTTCTTCATCGTCTAGGCAATATTCTTTGATTTTACTTCTTTTTTGTCTACGGTGGGTTCGATGTATTTTTAATGGGTAAATAACTATTTATATGAATAATTAATGGTTTTCAAAAAAACATGTTTCATCTCAAATGGGTCAAATGGGTAAATAACTTCATCATATCCTTCTAATGATATTGAAATGACAATATTACCCTTTTATCTATCTTTTTTTTATGCCTTTTTGCCTTTTCAAAGGGGTGTAATTGTAACTTTGTTACCTCCTTTTCAAAACACACTTTTTATTCACTTTCATTCATTTCCTTCTAATCTCAAGAACACAAAATAAAACAATAGTTTTCTATCATTTACTTTCTATTTCTTTTTAGTTCTTTAATCATCTTTCATTTCCTTTCCAAAAAAAAACTCGAGAACAAATTAGACTTAACTTTCCTCTGTAAATGTGAGTTAAAACGCCGCCCTTCCTCGGTAACCTCAACATGGAAAAACCTCGTTCGTTCAACCATTTTATGAGGAAGTGAAGAAAAGTGTTTTACTGGTTGACAGACGAGTTTCAAACGGAAAGTTTACCTGTACCTAACAAAAACATATGTTACTCATTCACTATTTATTACATATCATATATAATTGTATCACCATTTACTTTTATAGATTTAAAAAAATGTTCGGAAATTATCACAAGCTAAATGAATCTTTCTTTAACATACAGGCATGAAGCTAAGTTCATACAGAAAATCGTTGAAGAGATTTCGCTAGAGTTACGTTTCATCAATTCGAGCATTGATGGAAATTTAATAGGCATGGAGACCCGTGTAAACGGAGTAATTTCATTCTTAGAACTTGGTGTTGGTGATGTTCGCATGCTAGGGATATGGGGGATGGGAGGTGCGGGGAAGACAACTTTAGCAAGAGCTATTTTTGATGAGATATCCATTAAGTTCGAAGGTGAAAGCTTTATTGAAAACGTCAGGGAAGTTTCAAAGAAGGGTCTAAAGAAGTTGCAAAAACAAGTACTTTCACATATTTTAAAGGGTCAAAGCATTAAAATAAGTAGTGTTTCTGACGGAAAAAGTATGATGCAAAAGATGCTACGCGGTAGAAAGGTACTTGTGGTTCTTGATGACGTCGATCATAAAGACCAGCTTGAGGCGTTAGCCGGTGACCTTAATTGGTTCAAGCCAGGAAGTAGAATTATAATTACAACAAGAGATGAGCAAGTACTCGTAGCCCACCGCGTGAGTTTGATTCATAATGTGACTTTGTTATCTCAAGCGGAAGCGGGTTGCCTCTTCAGTAGGTATGCATTTGGAAGAGACAATCCGATTCAAGGGTACGAAGAATTATCAGGAAACGTTTTACAATATGCTCACGGTCTTCCCTTAACGATCAAAGTTTTAGGTTCGTTTCTTTGTGGTCAAAGTGAACCTTATTGGGTAGATGCTATAGAAAGACTAAAAAAAATTCCATTAAAGGCAACTATGGAAAGATTGGAAATAAGCTTTGATGGTCTAGAGGATGATCACAAAGAAATATTCTTAGATGTTGCATGCATACTAAAAGGTTGGGGCAAAGAAGAAGCAATTAGAGTGCTTGAAAGCCGTGGATTTCATGCTAAAGTTGGATTAAGAGTTCTTGAGCAGAAATCTCTTATAACTTTTTCAAAGAAGTGGGGAGGAATATTGACCTTGGGGATGCATGATCATTTAGAAGAAATGGGAAGGAATATTGTTCGTCGTTCACACCCGGATGAACCTCAAAGACATAGCCGATTATGGATTCGTAAGGAAATTGAGGATATATTGACTAATGACATGGTAACAATTAAGTTATGCTTTAATAAAACTGAGAGTTAACTACATTTTATGTCCATGTGATTTGCTGGCTATTTTATTTTGGTCCAATAGCTTAAAGGTTTTGACTTTTGAGTTTGGTCTAAAATGAAACGTTCATTGAGAGTTAACTCCGTTAGTTTAAATGTGTGTGACCGTTTAATAGAAGTTGGTGTCAGTTTTCACATAAAAAAACACATAACAATTCTCTCTTCTTGCTCTTTCTTTGTCTCTTTAAAAGTTTTCCCCAAATTCACTTTCTCCCTCTAATAATCATTCAAAAATTCATTAATTTGAATCAAATTATCATTCAATTCATTTTATATCATCTTCATTCACTCTCAATTTGATAAGTGATTTTGGGCGTTTTGAAATTTAGGGTTCCGACTAAAATTAAGGGGTTTTATTTTTTCGATTTCAGGGTACCCAAGCAACTAAATGTCTATACTTCCGGTCACGGGGTTTCAGTGCTGAAATTGCTGTAAAAGGTCTAGCAAAAATGAAGGATCTTAGATTTGTTTATATGAATCTCTTTGAGAGCAATATTGTTCAGTTTGATAAAGTTAGCGAATACCTTCCAAGTTCCTTACGATTTATGGTATGGTATGGATTTCCTTTTTCGAGTTTACCGAATACATTTCAAGGAAAACATCTTGTTGAACTTTTCATGTATGAAAGCAATATTGTTCAACTTTGGGAAGATGGAGAAGGAAAGGTAAAATAATGGTTAATTTGTTGTTTTTCATGATTCATTATGATCCTATATATCTATTGGTTTGTCATTGCACTAATATTAATTGTTTTTTGTACTTATGTCAGGTTCTTCATAACCTCAGGTTCCTCAGAATCAGGTCTTCAAAGTTGAGGACCTTTGACCTTAGGTTGGCTCCAAATCTTGAGGAGTTGATTATTGACTATTGTGATGATTTCGTAGAGCTTCATATACCTGCTGATAATCATTCAAAGCTCGAATATCTCAGTCTCATTGATTCAAAGTTGACAAACCTTTACCTCGGGAGTACTCCGAATCTTGAGACGCTAATACTCAGAGGCTGTAATGATTTGGTAGAGCTTAAAATGCCTGATGAAAGTCCAAAGCTCGAAGTTATCAACCTCAGTGATTCAAAGTTGAGGACCCTTGACCTTGGGCTCACTCCAAATCTCAAAAGGTTAAATCTTAAAAATTGTTATGATTTGGTAGAAATTAATGCCCCCATTGGATGTCTGAAAAAGCTTCTCTTCTTAGACTTAAGTGATTGTGGGAGGTTCGAGTCTTTTGTGTTTGACAATTGGTATCAACCAGCTGAGGTTGGTTCTTTATCTGAGTTACATCTGATTGCAGAACCCACAGATGTTTGCCCATTGCACTCCGACAATGATTCTCCAAAGTTTCGGTTTAAATGTTATTATAAAGAAGATCCAGCTTCATCGTTTGGAAATCTTGAAAGGCTAATTTCGATGGGTCTGTGTGCTTGTACAAACCTTGAGAGTTTTTCCCGAAGCGTTTGTAGTTTACAAGGTTTAAGAAAGCTTACACTTGAAGGCAGTATTACAGAAGCACCCCGGGACCTTGACCAGTTAGAATGTATAGAGGAGCTAATCTTTTCATCTACAAAGATTAGAGATCTTCCAGATAGCATTTGTAAGTTGAAACATCTCAAATCTCTCGAACTCAAATCATGTTTGCTTCTTGAGAAGTTACCCGATGGTCTTGGCCGAATAGAATCTCTAGAGACGCTAACCATAACGGATTGTAACTGTTTACGAGATATTCCAAACAACATGGCTAAGATAAAGTGTGTTATATCACCAAAGGTCTACAAGCGCTATACTCATGGGAAATATAAGCAGCAGTGATAAATGACAGGTATTTTGGCTTTATACGTTTTGGTCATTGATGAATTTCTCCAGTATGATTGTCACTTACCTTTGTATTAGTAGTTTTAATGTATACACTGTTAGATCAAGCTATAATCTTAACTTGGATGCTGTACTAGTACTCATTACTTCAGATCAATAAAGAATTTGAACTTTATTTTGATTCATGGAGCTCAGTAGACACAGTTGACTTGTTCAGAAAGTCAAACTGTGTTGTCAAGCTTTCATCATTTTACACATTTCTAGACCTCCAAATCGGAACTTTCCCACCCTCTTCCCAATCCATCTCCACCTAAACCTGTGTCTTCTGCCACCTCCTTGGCCCACTCTTCCAATTCTGATTTGGTCCATTCCAGTGGCCCATCTACAGATGGCCCTTCCTCGGCCCAAACACCTACTTCATCTGCGGCTCACACTCACACACCCAAGGTCTAGACACCTCGTGATATCCTAACTGGCATGGTGCAGTGTCGTAGATTTCGGTGACCCTCGCCTGCCAGCACATCAGTATTTCTTCCATTAGATTTGATTATTCAAGAGCTAGTTCGAACTCATTTGTGCAATTTTTTCCCATTGAATACAGAAGATAGGTTCTTATCAGCCCAGTACATTAAATATCGATTACATGTAAGTTAGTTCTGTCATATTATTGATAGCTTTTAAGGGTTTTTATGCAAATAGCTCATCAATAATTCGATTTTGAATTTCTTTTTATTTTTAGGGGTCAATTTAGCAGTGGTGACAAAACTAAACAAGCTACTAGAACTAATAAAGCTGAGACAAGCTCCTCAAGGAAAAATTCAAGAAAATCAAAGACTCAAGAAACATCACAAGGTTTCATGAATCCGAAAGCTGATACTGCGTAAGGGATCACAAAAGATGCTGGCAAGAGAAGGGTTCAAGCTGATGGTCAAGGTTTCTGGGCATTGGTTCACAAATGGCTATGGGAAGAGGGTAAGTTGGAAAGTTCTTGTTCTGTTATAGTACTCATTTCTAATCAAGAAACTGATATCTCTCTGAGTTTGAATTCTTTGTTATAGTAGTCATTTTGAAATTAAGAAACTGCGAGAACCAAATTCAGGTCAGGTTTGGGTTTGGATTGGCATGTCAGAATGCCTTAACCCAAACACGACATCTTTAAGTAGTTAGGTCAGTTATAATCCGTCACATAACACAAACATCGCCTATTCAACCTGCTTTTCTAAACTTGTGGGTGGGTCGACTTTTTTAACCCGTTTAACCCATTATAAACATACATTATCTAAAATAATAAAACTCAAACGGGTTACTGATTAGACCAGACCCTACCCGTTTATTTCCATGTTGGTTTTGGGTCGTGTTTTGTGTTAGGAATTGCCACCCCTACTTTATGATGGCATAATTAGAATTTTCTTGTACTTTCAGGTTTATGTTGCTAAAAACGGGAAAGAGATGACTGGCAAAGCTGCTTACATTCACAATAAAAGGTACGTCTGCTTAAATATATCTCCCAACTTTCTCTCCTTGTTTTGCTTTATAATCGATAACCTTCATGTTTAAAAATACTTTTCGTGAAAAATGATTTGAGCTATATAGTGTTGATTTTGTTCTTTAGCAAGTCTGACTTCAATTATCATTCACGAATATCTGTTGTTTGACAGGAAAATGGAGGATTTAAAAATAAAAAGGCGAAGAAAACTTCCACCAAGAAGAAATGAGTGTTGATTATGTGGCTGAAATGTGAGATTGGTATATACTTATGTTGAGACACTAAGAGTTTGAATGGGATTGCTCAAATACAGTTGACACTAGTCGCTTCAGAAGTGTTGGTGAATTTTCTGAGTCTGCTCGGTACCGGAAAATAAAGGACATAAAGCGGAAGCTTTTTGAACTTTAACTTGTAGTATGGACCTTTTTTTACTAATAAACATATTCTAGATCTAAATTTTAGTGTTTTTAAATGAGAAGTTGAAGCTTTTTAAGAACTCTTTGGATATCATATTGGTAGAGAAGTGAGTTTGAGCCTAAATGTTAGTTTGAGCCGAAAGTAGGATTGTTTTAGGTTACGAATATATGTTTTACTTTATTGAATATATGTCTAATTAGATGTTAGGGGTGTTTGTTTAAGCTTATAAGATATAAGCCGTGTTCGGCTTATATGACATAAGCCACAATTTTGTGGCTTACTTTGACACTTACGGGCAGTGACAAATAAGCTACAAAATTGTGGCTTATGTTATATAAGCCGAACTCATATAAGCTAATAAGCCCATACATAAGCCGAAACAAACACCCCCTTAGACTAGTTAATTAATCGAGTACAGTCAAAATAATTGACCTTTTTAGAAAGTCAACCGGTGTTTTTGATGAAAATTATGGGAATTTGATATGATCATATGAAGATGGAAATGATCATGTACAAATGATTCTATATACAAGTGTTGTATGATCATACACAAGAGTGTATCGTTTTATGCTCTTTGGGCTGAAATCATAAAAAACAAAACCATTTGACTTTTTTTAGTCAAAGTATTGACTTTCATCAAATTTAATGACTTTTTATTCAAATGTAACGAACATAGAGTGTTTGTTACTGATATGTGCAAAAACACATATCATTTCTTTATCATAATCAGCCCAAAATAACCAAGGAAGGGCCGTTTATTGCTAATATTTGCTGTTTTCTTGAGTTTGTGCTTGTGCAGGTACGAATATGATTAAACACACAAAAAGAAGCTAAATCAGACGAAAATCCGAGCACGAGAGATTAAGAGTGCTAGAGTTGAGCCGGAAGATCAGAATTTTGCATTTGTGAAGAATTCTATGCTGAAAAGATAATTTTTGGAAGATATGTTCAAGATTAAAGAATTGTCAAAATCAGTCCCTGAACTTTGAGCATTTGGCAGAATCTACCTTGAAGTTTAAGAAGTTGCAAATTCAGCCCTTGGATTATTTGAGATTGCTAAAAATGACCCTTGAAAGAGATTTTCAGAATTACAACTTTGGTCCTTGGCAAATCAGAAAATACACCTTTAGTCCTTTATTGTATATACGGATCAAATAATAGTCCTAAATCCAATCCAATACTACTTGGCCCAAGTATAATCCCAGCCCATTTCCAATTCTACCCGGTCCAGCCAATCCATATCCCAAACTGGTTCAAAGCCCTAACCCGTTTACCCATGGTCCCTGGTCAATCCTATTATACCCGGTCAACACAAATCAAACAATTATAAAAAAACACCCACGCGCCAAATAATTTCCCCAAACCCAAACCCAGATAAACCCTAAAATGCCCCGCGCCTTAATTCGCTAAATTAGCACAATCCAAGGGTAAATTCGTACATTGCTGACACCATCTGACACGTGCTCAGTGCCAAGTCAGCTATCTGTGTGATACATTTCCAATCCCTGCTCTCTGAGATTAGTTGAATGAGGTGGAGAATGATCTAAGGGCTAAAAGATGATCCAAAGAAGCACAAATGCCAAGTTCCAGATCCTTCCAAGAGGCTGAGCTCGTGTATAAATACCCCTCCTATTTCACTGTTGTAATGATCCTTCATTTTTTTTCAGTAGCATAGTAGTAGTTTTAATTCATTCAAGTAGTTTATAATATAAGCTTTTGTAATCTCTCTTTGTAATCACATTTTCAAGTTAATGGAATTCTGTTTTTATGCTTAAATCATTGTTTAGCTTTTAAACGTTACTTAAATTTGCTTATTAGAGTTGTCTGATCTATAATTACTTTAATTAAAAAATATCTTAGTTTGTTTCTCATCTTTAAAAAAAAAAATCAGAAAAATATTTGAAAAATAAAAAAAATACTTTAAATCTTCTTATAAGCTTGTAAAAAGCGTAGCTACTGTTTCATTAAACTTACTTAAGCTTCTTATAGCTTTTAGTGAGCTTAACTCCATTTCAATCTCAATTCACAACAAAAGTTCTAAATCAGTCAACCAAAGTCAAACTGTGGAGAAATTTGGGTAAAGCAGCTATGGATATGGATTTGGGTTGATGTAGAGCTGGTTTTGGATTGGAATTGGTTTAAAATAGGGTAGTTTGGTCATGGTATAAGCTGCAAATAAGCTGGATCACTTGTGAGTACTTATTCTATTTCCATAACTAATATAGTCTGCATAATCTGCTTGTGTTTGAATCTGTGGTTATTAATAGTTTAGATCTGTTTATTTAGTTGTTATTATGATAATTTGATTCAGTTTAAGTGTTAGTATAAGCTAGTTCAGTAGTTAGACAAGTTAAATTGCAAATCAGTGTCTTTAACTAGTGTTTGGATTTGCTTATTATTCTGAGTTTGAGGTTTGCATAGTGATATGTTTTAGTTGTTGCAATAGTATTTAGTATTAATTAGTCAAAATCAGTTCTCAAATTTCATCTATAAACACTGAAAGTCAAAATTTATTGTAAACTGATCTTGTGGTTATCTCAGTTTGATTCAGCTATCCATATTTTGCATAGAGGAATAGAAGTAGTTCAGCTAGCTTGATTTGGATTCATTTTGTCATAATACATCATTTACATTCCATTTCATAAGCTCACAAACTCATTTTAGTCAAACTTTGCAAATTCTGTCAAATAGTCAAAAGTGTTAAAACCAGTTTTCACCAGCCTTTGCATAAGATTCATTCTAGATAGCTAGAGCCTGAAATTTGGTCCAGGTGATCTTTGGTTGGTTGACTAGAGAGTCCTACTTCTGTTTTTCACTTTAGCTTATTATATAAGCTTGTGCTTAAGCTTAAACATAGGGGGGTAGGACTGTTTAAGTTCACTTGATCAATCAAGCCATTTCATTGTAGGTTGCACTATAGAAGTTAGGAGTAGTTGGAATTAGCTGCTTTTAGGTGATTTTAGTATAATTTAGCTTCTGTAATAGTTTGGTAGCTTATTGCACTTTTTAGCTTATTAATAGTAGCTTATTTAGAGGCAGTTTACACTACAGCTTCTTTTTCTTACACATAAGCCATAGTTTTTATATTTTTCATAAAATTAGAATAATATTTTAGACTTTTACTGAATTTTTCTTAAATTTTCATCACTGTTCAGTATTTTTCTTATTTTAAATCAGTTTTTAAGACTTTTTAAATAGCTTTTATTACAAATAATTCAGAAAAAGTTTCAAAAAAATAAGTTTTCAATTTTCATAGATTAAGATAAATACAAAAAGCAAAAAAATATTTTTTCCAGATTTTTCCTAGCATAATTTGTAATTTTTAGCCATTTAATTAGTTTTAAAAGTTAAAAATTAGTTTTAAATCCAAATAAATTCCAGAAAAATCCTAAAAATTAGTTTTAATTCATAAATAGTTTTCAAATTGCATTTTTAGGGTAAAAGTAATTTTAGATCATTTTTAGGAATTAGATTAGTCGTAGTTGCATTTAATTTACGTTTCGTTTATTACGTTTTAGTTTAATTCTCGTACTTAGGATTCCCCATAGTTTAATTTCCCTTAATTACTTTCCCAATTCTCGTAGTTTTTAATAAAATCAAATTCAACAAATCAAAACATCGAGCGTTAAAATTCCAAACCAAAAACGACGTTGGCAATTCACGCCTCGTTGGGAAACGATTCGGGTTGACTAATCCGTATCACGATCACACACGGTATTTGATTTAATATTCTTTTTCCTAAAGGAATTTTTAATCTATCTTCGTGATTATTTTTGATATCGATATTGTGGTTTTATCCATACACATACCCCTAAGCCTACATTAGACGAATCAGTTACTGCTGGTATTGTCAAATAAAAAAAGAAAGTTGAAGGGCATGTTATGACAATACTATATAAATATATATATATATATTTTTTTTAAGAATGGAGGTATGATCTCGTTGCTTGTTGATTTTAGTAAGAAAATGGAGCTTGATTTTATATGTTAATGGATTTGGATCTTTTACTTGGGTCAAAACCGGGTCAAGAAGATGACCCATGAAAAAAAAACGAAGTTTTGATTTTTCGCAGATTGAGCACGCAAGTTTTAAACAATTAAGTTTATTTCAAAGTCTGTTTTGCGAGTTATACTTGAAGGTCTTAACCAATTGTTAAAAAACCTATATAGCGACTGTGTGCTCTCAAACATAAGTGTTAGTTTTGTAGCGAAATACGTGACAAATCAAAAATATACATAGTTACATCAAGATAGAACTACTCTGAGTTGATTAACGTGTTGGAAATGTAGATAAAAATGAAATACTTGTATAAGATATGTCTACGGACGTTATATGAACGTATCTGGCATTAGTGTTTGCACTGGAAATGTGCATGTGTATGTCGAAGTAAAATATATGATGTTGATTAAATGAAGAGAGCCTTGGAACAATTGACTGGGAATTGCCAACTTTTCACAAGCGAAGTACATTTTTATACAAGGGAAATTGTGTTATATGCACAAGGTGACGTTTAAAAGGAAAAATCTCTTATTGTGTGTAAACTACTTTACTTCTCTTATTATATGTATACTATTACTTTTGTGTAGTTGCCTTCATGTAAAAAAAGAAGAAAAAGTTGAAGGGCTTGTCATGCCATTACCCTTAATTCATGAACGTCGATTTTTATTCTCAGAAATCATAGAGAGAAAAAAGGTCGATCAAGATTTCATCAAACAATGGGAGTTATGGATCATCAAATTAACCAAAAGGTGCATGAAGACACAATTGAGGGTAAATCATTGTTGTACGTTTGGTTGGTAGTTTAATCTTGCTTAGTTTGTTTTGTAGAACCTAGTTTAAGCTTAAACTTCGTTAATGCAAAATCACCTTAAAAAACAAAAAATGAAAATTTTATCACCTTAAATTGATCTTCTTGTTTCTTCTTCATCATGACTGATCCAATACCCACATCAATCTTGACCATTGCAGATAAATTGCTTACTGTAAACAACATAACCTCGCTTATACATGTCAAACTAGATGTTGACAAACTTAACTATTATTTTTGGGCTTACTAAAGAATATGTGTGAAGGTTTTGAGGTTCTTAAATCTTAACCACCTAAAAAGTGAATCCACCAGTAGGGCTGGCTATTGCTGCTCCTCCTTCTGTTCACTCGTTGAAATTTGACTCAATTGTGAAGTCATGGATCCTTTTTACTCTTTAATGCTCTTCAAGAACGCCCTCTTGTGACGAATCCCAAAACTGCTAAGGATGTTTGAGATCATATTGAGAATAATTTTCTTGAAAAGGGGGAATCACAAATGCTACAACTTGGTGACCTAACCGTGGATGCATACTTTATAAAGATCGAATCCATCACCATCATATTGACTAGTCTTGGATCTCTCATTAGCAATGATAATGTTGTCACCTATGCTCTTAATGGGATAAGTGATAAATATGATCATGTTGTGGGCATTTTTGCACATAGGGTTCCTTTCACGGATCTAAACACGGTGAGATCTATGATTCCTACCAAAGATATGAGATTGAAGTCAATCCCAAGCCTCTACACCCGATGCTTCATCTTCATTTCCTACTATTCTATTGGCTAAAAGCAATAATTGACGAGGAAATGGTTGTCGTGACAATCGTACGTCTCAGTGCTCATATGAGCCTCGGGTTTGTAATAATTTTGCTAAAGGTTTTTGTTGATTTGGTGCTACTTGAAAATTTGTGCATGATTCTTCCACTAATGCAAAGCGTAATAGTTATTCATCCCTTTGGTCACCGCCTAATGTCCCATCTGTTACATTCTATTGGACCCAGAGGGGTCTCGAAGTGTGTGCAATAGGTGCCGCACGCACGGGGCCTTCACTTATTAGGGGCCACATTTTCATTAGTTTTTCATATAAATACGTATAATATTAAACATATATGAGTTATATAATTCAAGTTTTATATGTGGTTTGTGTTTAGTTTACAAGTATAACATGGCATTTTTGTTGTTATTGCACATGACCACCTAAAATTACGAGACGGCCTAGGACCATCAATGCAAAAAAGAATGGAGTTTGATATTACAGAGTCGGATCTTAGTTGGGTCTGAATGGGTCAAAATAATGATGCGTGACCAAATTTAGGGTTTACTTTTACCTATTTTGATTGTTACATATATTTGAAATTTAGGGTTGTGGAATTAGGAATTAAGGTTTTGGTGAGAATTGGGAGAAAACATAATTGGTAAAGTGTTTATTGACCTTTGTTAGGTCAAAGTCTTTTAATAGGGGTTTAATAAAAAAAAATATTTATTAAGTTTTTATTCACTGCATAATAGTAACCTAGGTTGCAACCGGTCAGCTTGCAAATATGGACAATATGGGTAATATTTGAACAAATTTAGGAGTTTCATAGGTGATAGTAGTACTTTACAAAGTTCCTAACCATAACCAACAATTGGAATTTTTGAAAGTTCATGGTCTATTTATGGACTTAACCCATTTTTTACCCATGAAAGCTGAAAAGCCTAGAAAATACATGTACTACAAGAAGGTCTAGAAGGGCCAACACCCTCTTTAGTCTTGAAGTAGCTCGCCTATGCACATATGGCTTTCCGTTATCTACTATGTGTGGTACGCCCCTACATGTAAATGCACACACACCATGTCACCATGCATGAGATTTGTAAGTTGCACTTGAACCCAACCAATGTTTCAATAAACTTAACCTAGTTTAGTTTTTGTTTTTAACCCACTAGTACTATAGAGTAATACGTTACTACCCTTAATAAATTTGAGCTAGTTTAGTCTTAGATTTGAACCCGATCAACCATTAGTACTATATAAAAATCGCTATCACCCATAGTTACGAATTCTCGACAATAAGTTAAAAATGCTAAAAATGTCAGAGTTAAGTGAATCTCGTACAACCTAACCCGGCTTTAATTTGGTTTGGGCGATTTCTTTTCGAACTTATAAATGAATCATTTCTATTACCAAAGATCTTTTGGCTCAACATTATACGAGTGAAACAATCTAAAAGTTGTGAGTCCAAGTTCGTGAGATATGTGATATAGTTCGTAAAAATTTGTGAGTTAAAAAGAAAATTGATGAAATCCTAACAATGTAAGAGTTCTGCCAATTTGGTCAAAATTTTGCAAAATGTACCTTAATTTCTACCGAGTATTATATACGGTTGTCTTTCTTGGAATGTACATGCCGATTTATTTTGAGTTGTTTCAAGGAAACCACAAGAAGCCCACAAGGAGCTAGCAAATGAAACTGAATTTAACATGCACATAAAATTTTCTGAACATTTTAATATGATATCATACTTCTAAAAATCTTTATCATTCAATAATTCCTTTTTATTGCCCCCGTGATCTCCATGTTGAATCAATTTTTATCGCTATTTCAACATAACCACGACACGTTATTTGCTTAAAACAATGACGATGAATAAAAATTTGGTAATATTTATTATTTCTGGACATTTTTAGGTTGTATATAAACAAGCATAAAATATCTTTTATATAACAAATAAAATTCATTGAAAAAATATGGTTGAGAATTGTAATCGGACTAATGGTAGTGAAACAATATGTATATGTGGCAAAATTGGAGAATTCTATTGGTTAATGAAAGACAAAACTGAAACTCAATTGGTCAAACCTTTTTAATTTTCGTCTATTTTTCAAAATGTGCTAAAAACATATTTGTCGATTTTATAAAAAAAAAAAACTTAAAAATGAGCAGTAACTAATAAAACTTTAAGTGTTCAAATTTAAATAAATTGTGTTAACTTGGGTATAATTATTAATTTCATGTTTTTAATAACTTTATAAATTTAGTAAATACAAATAGACTTTATACTCAATATACTTTATATTTTATAAAAAAATATAACAAAATATTGTTGTTATTTATAAATACTGTTGTCACAATATATTAACCCAACGCATTTGCATAGAGTAAAAAAAACAAAAATACAAAAAAACGAGTTACTTTGAGATGTAATTGAATACACAAGATTATAAATATATGAGTAACTCATTTTATTTCTCTTTATGTGATTAATTAACATATCTACAAAATTTTATTTTTATTTTATAACTATATAAGTATAAAAGTTTATTTTATTTTATTTTATTTATTTATTTATTTAATATAGAAAAATCTTATACATCACACTATAAGGCGTTATACGACGTATATGGACTTACTTGTACGACGTAGTATATTTTTTGAAAACTGTACTTTCTTCACTTTTAGCTACTTCACGTTCATATATATACATAACAAAAATTACACAAACAAATTAACGTTACTATTCACTGTCGCCGTTATGTGCGTTAATCGTCCAATCTTAACAAAAGCACAAAATAAAAAAGGGTAGTGATATGTGCACGAGCCTTTTTACTTGGCACATGGAAATTTAGTATGTTATGACTACTATACCCGTACACCTCATAATTTTCCGTTTTTCTTTTTCCATTGGTTGAACTTAAACTTCTTAATTACCAAAGCCTCTATTGTTTCGTGAAACCACAATCTTCATCTACCGTCTAAGGCGACACATCAATCGCCTATTTTGATATGACACCCACATAGTTAGTTTCCGTTAATTGTTGGATACACAATCTCGATCCACCGTCGTCGATGCCTCAATACTGAAATTTGACTGCACCGGCATATTGTACCTATCATCTAATAATTGTGATGACGGCGTCGAGACTATGTACCGTGAACTTGACGATAATGGTGATACAGACTTGTTAACTTATTATGGAGTAGAAAATTATGAAATAGTAACCAACTTTTAGTTTTGTTTCAATTTAGTCACTGTAATTTCTTTTGATTATAAAATAAATAATCAAGTTTGAAAAGTGTTTCATTTTAGTCACTCAAACTTTCAATAGTGTTCTATTATTATGTAATTTTTATGTTTGAGTGACTAAAACGAAACATCTTTCAAACTTGGTTATTTTTTGCATGTGCATAAGTTGGTTGTACATTAAGTTGGTTGGGGTTAATGAAATTCAAGAGGTGTGTATTTATTGTTAAGGTACAACTAAACGATACACATATGAATATCTTAAAGATAATTTTTTTTTTAACAATTACACTATATTTTTTAACAATTACACAAAAATGAAACAAAGATTGAAACTTGGATGATTTTTGTGGTTAATTTAAAGTTTGAGTGTCTTAATTGGAACACTTATCAAATTTTATACTATTACACAACATTTTCCCTTAAAATTTCAAGTGAACACTGCCATGGCTTGTGCTACCAACATCTAGGATGATTGCCTTAGAAAATATGAGCAAACGTATCTAAGATTCAAATAGGAACACATGTTAGATGATATCCGTTTTTTTCTATAATCGATGATTATGAAAAGATAATTAAGATTTTTTTTCTTTCTATAACTAAGGCTATAAGCAAGTTGATCAGTGCTAGCTATGCAACATGAGACATAGTTGTAGCCTTGTAGGGATGGAAATGCAACAGCTTCATGGACTAATTACTACTATCCGGTAAAAATGAAAGAGAAAGCAAAACGGTAAGAAGAAAAGAAATTTGTGAAGGCTAAATATACGTAACAAATTTTTATAAATTAACCAATATACATAACATACTTATTTTATTCTCAAGATACGTAATAAATTTTTAAATACTTACCAATATACGTAATATTGACAGGTTACCAGTTTTTAAAGTTACATTAATGGTCCCGTCGCTTTGCGTTAACTTTCACCGTTAGTCCTTTGACATTTTTCACTTAAAAAGTTACAGTAATGGTCCCTATGGTTTGCTTTGACTTTCACCCTTAGTACTTTGACTTTCATCTTTTTTATATATGATTTTATACACATTTTTATATACATTTTTATGCACATTTTAAAACACGCTTTTTATACACGTTTATGCACAAATTTTTATATACGTTTTTTACACGTTTTTATATACATTTTTATACACGTTTTTTTCCACACGTTTTTGTATACGTTTTTTACACGATTTTATGCACGTTTTTATACATGGTTTTATATACTTTTTTTACACGTTTTTATTTATGTTTTTTACACGTTTCTATACACATTTTTATACACGTTTAAAAAACATTTTTAAAAACGTGTATAAAATAGTGTTAAAAAATGTGTTAAAAATGTCTATAAAACCGTGTATAAAAACATGCATAAAATCGTGTAAAAACGTATATAAAATGTGTGTAAAAAATGTGTAGAAAATGTACATAAAACCGTTTATAAAAACGTGTTAAAAAACATGTATAAAAATGTGTAAAAAACGTATATGAAAACGTGTGTAAAAAAGTGTAAAAAAACGTATATAAAAATGTGTGTAAAAACGTGTAAAAAAATGTGTAAAAAACGTGTTTAGAAACATGTAAAAAACGTATATGAAAACGTGTAAAAACGTATATAAAAACATGTGTACAAACGTATGAAAAACGTGTATAAAAACGTATAAAAATGTATATAAAAAAGATGAAAGTCAAAGAACTAACAGTGAAAGTCAAACAAAACCACATGGCCATTTCTAGAACATTTTTAAGCGAAAAGTGTCAAAGGACTAACGGTAAAAGTCAACGCAAACAACATGGACCATTACTATAACTTTTTAAAGTGATAACCTATCAATATTACGTATATTGGTAAGTATTTGAAAGTATATTACGTATGTTGAGAATAAAAAAAGTATGTTACGTATATTGATTAATTTGAGAAAGTTTGTAACATATATTCAGCTATCACAAAAAAAATAGTAAAAAGGTTAGTGGGGGCAAAAAAGTCTTAACAATTTAACCCTCCATGTGCAAGTAAAATTTATCATTTCCCATTAAAAAAACTAGTGAGAAAGAGTATTCTTTAGTCCCAACTCCCAAATAACTTTTTCATTCATGGACATAAATAAATAAATAAATAAAAATTGTCAATCGGATCAAAAGCCCATCTAGACCCGACTTAACTCATTTAGATCCATGTTTCTAGAAAACTCGTCTAGACCCGGATCTGCCCAAACCCAAACCTATCTAAACTCGTGACCCGACCTCATCCACCATTTTTGCCACCTCTATCTAGGTGTGTTTATGTTTAAATGTTTACACACTCCAATAAATGATTCAGACACTCAAAATTTAGAGTGTTTGGATACAAGATGAACTTGACTAAAAGTAATGTGAGAATATATATGTCAAGACACTCAAATTTGAGTGTGCCTATAAATTGTGAGAGTGTACAAATCATCCCCCTTTTTATTTATCTAGTGAAAATAATTATTCAAATGAAAAGAATAAAAAGAAATTGTAAACACATAATTTAAATAAAAAAAGACAAATAATAGGGAATTGAATCTATTTTAGAAATTAAGATCCTCTCAAGTTTGTTATAACATGAGAGATCATGTTGACTAATCACAATCAAGATAAATATACAAAAGTTCTTTCTTTTTAATTAAATTCATTGGTTCACTTTTTTATTTCATCTCACAATCCAATACGATCTATCATGTTAGGACCAATCGAAAGAATACATCCTTACTTTTGTAAATGCATCTAAAATTTATAATTTTAGTATATTCTCATTTATATTTCTCATCTGATTATAACTCATGTTTTACTAACATGTTGTTCTCTATTAAAAAAAAAATACAAAGGAAGGTTTACTAAATTTATAATTTTTTTAAAGAGTAAACTACACCATTCGTCCTTGTGGTATACGTTGACCATCAAGTATCGTCCTTTGAACAAAAAAATTGCACCGCTGGTCCTTAACTGCTAAACGTTACTCACCGTTGGTCCCTCACCCTAACTGGCGTGAGTAACGGACGTTAAGCCTGTTTAAGTCGAGGGTATTTTTGTCTTTTCTCACCCACACCACTTTTGTCATTTCCTTCCTTTATCTCCACCTACCCACCAAACCAACAGAACACATATCTCATCTCTTTCTTAGTTCACAAAAATAAACACTCTCTTCTTCTCCATTTTTTCTACCAGCCGGCCATTGCATTACACATATATCATATCTCATCTCGTGACCAACACACTCGTTTCTATGTTTTCACACCACCACTAATATCTTCTCCCGCCACCACCATCGTCTTACTCCCATCACCATCATCCCGCCGCCACCACCATCTTGTTTATGGAACCACAATCAACTGACCACCACTTATATTAGAAACCCTACAAAACCATAAAATTGAAGACACACATATTAGATCAATCTGAGTGGGGAAGATGTGTGAAGGGGTGGTTGAGTGGTGGTGTGCAGAAATGGTGGTGGGGTGGAGTGACGGCCGCCAAGACCAACACTAAAGCCATCACATACGCCACCACCTACCACCGGATCGCCATAATGTTGGGATTGAGTGATGAGTCATAATTTTTGTAGGTAAGATGCTTGAAGATTTTTGGAATACTTGGTGTTAATTGTAGCAAGAATTTTTTGTTAGTTTTGGGTGTAGAAAGCGAAACAGATGGGGTTCATCGCATTCTTGTATAAAGTTCTTGAACTTCTTGTAAAATGGGTTTTGGTATATCGATTCTTTGAAATGGAAATATTTGTTGTTTATGGCAAATTTACGGTGATAGTATTGGTGATATGGATATATTGTGGCAGCGGAATGAAGGTGGTTTAGCGATTGACGAATCATGTTCTTGGACTTCTGGTGATGGACTTCTTTATGTTAGTTTGATCATTTTATGAGATATGATATGATATGGTTATTTGGGTTTGTTTGATGGGTTGGTACTTCGGTGAGTGCCGCAACAGATTATATAGGTGGTTGGGTGTTGTGACGGTGGTTGAGGTGGTGGTCAATTTTTAGATCTGTGGTGATCGCAGTGTGAAGAAAGAGGATGAAGATGAATCTGTGGGTGTTTTTATTTGGATGGATAGGTTGGTTATGTGGTGTGGGTGGGAAAAGACAAAAATACCCTCGACTTATACAGGCTTAACGCCCGTTACTCACGCCAGTTAGGGTGAGGGACCAACGGTGAGTAACGTTTCGCAGTTAAGGACCAACAGTGCAATTTTTTTGGTCAAAGGACGATACTTGATAGTCAATGTATACCACAAGGACGAATGGTGTAGTTTACTCTTTTTTAAATTATGAAAACCACTTTTACATCTATGTTTATAAAATCTGTTAGAGTGTTGGACTCAGTTGTAATTCTTTTAATCAATAGGAGTAAAACCTTATTTTACATTTAACTTTTGATGTTTAATGAATTACCTTTTATTTTTAAGGGTGTTTTTTTTATTCCTTTGGCAATTTATTTATTTATTTATTTTTTTTTTCAGTTTCCTTTTTTTTGGAAAACCAATTTAAGTTAAGTCGGAGTTTTATTAATCAATCAGTTTACTTAATTTAGTCACTGTGAAGAAATCGAACTTTTATATTTGTTCAATTTTCTTTTTTCTTTTAAACAAAAATCAGTTGTTTGCCCGGGTTTACACATGTTTTACTTTTCAACCAATCATCTAAAAAAGGACTCAAAATAAAGAGGCGAAAGTGTTTGCTTGGCATTGAAATAAGCAGATAAAACAACCCACCCAAATGATTGGTGATGTGCATCATATTTTTTGATTCTTTCGCCACTAAATCACACCATTACTGCACATAGTGCAACACCACTATGAATGGTTGGTGATATGCACATCACTTTTAGTGGTGTGCATATCACCCCCATTTGCAAATGCAAAACAAGATAAAACCAAATCAACATTCCCAAAATGCTTACTTGAATATATTGGTTCATTTGGTAAGACGGAATGAAATATCGAATTAATGAAATAAATGATGTAATGTAATGATTCATTACCGTTATTAATTATGTTTGGCTGGTAAGATATGACGAACTTGAATCAATAAAAAAAAAGACTAAAGTGCCTATTGATGATAGAAAGTTTATTTAATAATAGAAATCTACATATTTTTTTTTATTTCATTACAAGACTAAAAATAAATAAATAAAGAAACTTTAGGAAATAAAATTTATAGTTTTTGGTATAATGAATCATTACATTTTAGAAGTGTAAACAAACAAGATATTTTTATTTCATCGTAATAATCATTTTTCTTATAATATGTTGAACACTGCGTAAGAGTAAAGCTCCAAAGTTAAGAATGACTTTTTGTAGGCTCTTTTTTTTTCTTAGAGCAGGCTTATAAAAAAACAGCCCAAATTGTATTTTTATATAAGCCGAGCTTAACTTAAAGTCCAGCAACTTGTTAACACAACAGTACAACACAGCCCCTAGGCCCACTATATTTGGGCTTATTAAACATTCAAAAGTAAAAAATAATTTGCAAATGAAGAGATTCAAACTTGAAACCTCTTTATTTTATTCATTAACAAATTTGTGTTTATAAATGGTTTTGAAAAACAAAAAAAATGAATATATGGCTTTTGTTTGTATATGTTGAAGTATTATATGATATGATATATACACGTAAATAACTAAATAAGGTACAAAAAATATCCATTTTTTCACCCTTAAAGACATGATAACAAATATCCTCCCCTTGATCATAATCGACTGTTAACCGGAAATTTAGGTTATCAATTGAACTTTGAATAAAAAATGTTGGCTCAAAGACTTTTAATGTAAATCAAATCAATTTTGGACTAATCAGCTAATTCAAATCGAAATACCTTATTTTTTCATACATATGGTTCAAATTTCTTCCTAATAAAGTTCGACTTTGGTTCACATTTCATTTTCGTTCTTTCTCATTGGCTGTTTTCGACGTACGTGGGTCAATTTATGCATGATCTTGTATCGACAAGGCTAAACTATAAATAAACGACACTATATGGTCCCATGCAAAACTCGTGGATGGATTAATAAGTACTATGCAAAGATATTATGGTAAATCTTCGTCATATTTTCGTTAATGGATTCATATTTCCTACTGTTTAAAGGAAACTTTGATTAGATGGTAAATCTAATGTTGCCATCATAGAGCACCTGGTAAAAAAAAATCCATTGGCACTTTAACGGCATGTTATAATGCACCTTTCTAATCATGTCATTCGTCTCTCGTCAGCCAATTCATATCTTGTCATATGTTTTTAAATGAGTGGGTATTTTTGATGATGTGTTATGAGATTCACATGTACCAATAACACTTATTGCTGGAGATGTTGTTTTAGTTATTGTAATGTTATTTAGTGTGCGCTAAGTTGACACCACCAATAACAATTACTGGTGCTATAGTATACTTAGGGGGTATTAATTTTGACTTATTAACAGCCTATATGGGGAAAAAATTGGGTCTACAAGACAAATATTCATCTTTTGACTTATTAACAGGCTAAATGGACATTTGCAAGTTATGTAGAAAATAGAGCACATGCCACAGAAGTGTGAATCCTTTAAGATACAATGATTTTTTGACTAAAAATGGTCCGACCGAAGAAAAAATACTCCGTACTTTTTTGTTAAAGGGAAATTAAGTAGAACATGTGCTTTTAAATTCGCACATAATCCAAATGCAAAGGCAAATGGCGTTCAATAAAAGTATTAATTTTCTAATGCCATGCACTTTATAATCTTAAAAGTAGTAAGTTTGTACGTAGTATGTCGACTTTTAATTTTACTAGCAGGGTATTCGCGCAATGCGGCTGCGGGTACCTTATGATTATATTTTTCTGCGGTAAAATGTTATTTAGTTAGATGTTTTTCTAACAAACATATAAAGAATCTCTGCAAAAAAAGTACCCGTAAGAGTTAAGGAGTGAAAGTGAGGATATATTGAGAGACTATTTTTGTGTGTGAGAGATATGAAATGGTTTGTCTGAATTTATATCGGGGATGTTGTTAGATATTTTTAATAATCATTATTGATAGTAATAATTTTTAGCGGTTACACGTTTCTAATAATTATTGATATTGAAGGCTGTTATAATGAAGATTAAATGAGCTATTACAATGTTATAATGATATTGATGACTATCAAAAGACAATATTTTCATAACAAGCAAGTTTAAAAGTCTGAATTTTAAGCCTTGCTAATAATAGAATAGTCCCAAAGAGGAATTTTCATTTGCTAACCTTTATTTTGGTGTTTACCAAGGGACAAATCCTCACCATCCATCAAGAATAATCTAATGGTGTGGATTAACCTAAAATTTAATATATAAACCTAAGTCCATGTTTTTTTTTCTTGTTTTTTTGTCTTTTTTTTATTCATTTTTTTTTTGTCTTTTTCTTTTAATTCACGTTTTTTTTTTCTTTTTTTTTAAATTCACGTTATTCACGTTTTTTTTAATTCGCGTTTTTTTCGCTTTCATATGTTTTCGTCCGTTTTCATACGTTTTCGTCTGTTTTCGCCCGTTTTCATACGTTTTCGCCCATTTTCATACTTGTTTTTACGCTTTCATACGTTTTCGTCCATTTTCATACATATTCGTCCATTTTCTTACGTTTTCGTCCGTTTTCTTACGTTTTTGTTCATTATTCATACGTTTTCGTCCATTTTCGTCCGTTTTCGTCTGTTTTCATACTTGTTTTTACGCTTTCATACGTTTTCATCCATTTTCATACATATTCATCCATTTTCTTACGTTTTTGTTCTTTTTCGTCCATTTTTAAATGTTTTCATACGTTTATGAATATCACAAGTGATATTCTGTGATATTCAAAATGTAACTTGTGATATTCTAAATATCACAAGTGATTTTCAACTAATGTTTTGTAACATCAAAATCAAAATTGATATTCAGAATATCACAAAGTGATATCCAGAATATCACAAAGTGATATCCAGAAAATCACAAGTGATATTCAGAATATCACAAATATATAATTTGAATAGCAACTACATAGTTTGGGGGTAATTGTTTAATCTTATTTTATTTGCTTATGAGCTTATGTGATTTTGGTTTATGTTTCACAAGCTTAATTTGCTTATTTTGAAACTTATAAAAATATGTAAGTTTATACATAAAGAGAAAATGGTCAAATTTTGGTTTAGAGTTCATACATATTCGTTCGTTTTTATACGTTTTCGGTTTTAAATGTTTTTGGCCGTTTTCATATGTCTCTGAATATCACAAGTGACATTCTGTGATATCACAAGTGATATTCTGAGTATCACAAATAATATTCTGAATAACACAAGTGATATTCTGTGATATCCTTCTTATTTTAATAATTCTTCTCATTTGATCCTTAGTCAAAATAATATTATTAAAATAAGATACTATATGTTTGCAATCATGTTTCATGCATATAATCACGGGTCTTAATTAGTTAATTAATTAGTAATTTTGCAGATATGGAAAAAAATGTTATAGGCGAGTTTACATATGTAACGAGTTCATTCACGTGCGATAAAACTTGAAATTCACTTTTTTTTACGTGCTATTTGTTAAGTTATCTAACGATATAAGATATTTTTTTACATGTGTTGTGTTCACCTTTATTTACTAGTTATAGTATTCGTGCATGCACGGAGTTTTGACAAAAAAAAATTATTCTATATTAATACTGAATATTGTGTCTTTAAAGGTAATTGCATATAATTATATAGTTATAAGTTTCGTGCACGCACGAAGTTTACACATAAATCAAATTTATTCTAATATTTTAGTTCAGTATATACACATATAACTATATAAGAATTTGTCTATGAAAATTGTGATATAAGTACAACTAATACTTATGCATGAGTTTTTCATTATGTATTAATATCTATTAGAATTTGATAAAATATTTGTAAAAATTTCTGTTAGGTAACTCAAAATTTAATTTTATTTAGCTAATAAAGATGTTGATGTTGTTATTTAAATTTCACTACTGATATTATGTTGTACACATGATGCAAGTTTAATAACACATAAAATGAATGTTGATAAAGTTAAAGTATACTCCTTAAAATTATTTTAAAATGTTTTTCTAGTTATCCTTATATAAATAAATAAGAATTACATGAGTTATTGTTATAAGTAGAATCGCATATATGCCCTTATTTTTATATTAAAGTAACTCATGCTTACAATTTAGTAATTATAATCTCGTTTTCAGTAAATTTAGCCGTATTTAAAATGTAAACTCGTGTCCACATATGTTAAATTTAAAAATGAAATAAATGAGTCCTTATTGAATGTTTATAGTTAAAAATTTGATACTTATAATCTTATGCAAATTTATATGTTGTTATTTTTAAAACAACATATACATTGTATTTTTTAAGATATAAATTATGAATGGCATAAAATATAAGGGGGTAGTTGTTTACTGTATAATCTAAAGTTATTAAAAAATATGGAGGCTTATAATATTACACTTAACTCTATATAATTTTCAAAAATTCAACCACTAAAGTTGTATTAATTACCTCATCTTTTTTTAAGTTTTTCTTTTCACAAATTTGACACTTATATTTTTATATGTTTTTTTTATCAACCAAATTTCTCCACAAAATTTATTATAGTTTGACCAAAATCAATTTAATTTTGACTTTTATTAACCACTCACATCACACGATTTTGCTTACGTGGCGAAAATGAACTCTCCCATTGACCTAATTGTTTTTTCAATAAAAATGAATTGACAAAATCACTCTGAAATAATGTAATTCCTTTATATAATAAAAGATTACAAGTTCATGTAAACAGGTCATGTCACTTATAAATTTTCAAACTAAGAATATCCTTCACTTTGTGTACTCTAGCTTAATGAAGACATTGTTTAATAAAATCAACCATTTTATAAATGAAGATATATATGATGATTGATCAATCATGAAATTACATTTTCTCACTCACCCACCTCACAAAATTTTAAAAAATAAGCAAATGATTCGACATAAAACTTAATTTATAGATTATACGTAATGATTAATTTTTCAAGTAGATAATTGTAGAATATTGCTAATGTTACTTATTACTTATTTACATTTTATTAATATCAGTAATCATTGACATCCAAAGGCCATAGAGTGCTCGGTGCAAGACTTTATACACACGTTTCATAGCCAAGTGATAACTAACTTTTCCATTACGATTATAGACTTGTAGTTGCACCTTCAATTTATGTTATAGGTTTTGCGCCAAGAGTATAACGAGGGCTATATGTGTTTTTTTAGTGTAAATTAAATATGAATTGTGGATTGTTCCATGTATCTTGGGTTATATTGAGGTGAGTGTTTTCAAGTTTTGAGTTTTGTGTTAAAGATATTATAGGTTAAAAGCTGATGTGACACATCGAGGACGTGCGAATAACCAGCGGTGCACCTATACTCTTATCTACTAAAAATGTTAATAGATCATATACAATAATCATATTCAATACAAAGTATTATATATTGCTTTTATATACTCAAAAAGTATATATTCATCTCTTTCAACATATTCAAAGTTAACAATTTGAAATTTGCTACTCCCTCCCTCCCAAATTATAAGTCCACTTTGACCCTTTTAAAGTTTTTTTATATCAACTTTGACCTTAATTATTTTTTTTAGTTTTATATAATACTTGACGCAAAATATATAAATGGACTTGTGCTTTAAATGCTTTTTCATTGGTATACTTTTCATCAAGTATTATATAACAAGAAAAAAAATAATTAAGGTCAAAGTAGGAAAGAAAAAACTTTGAAAAAGTCAAAATGAATTTATAATTTGGGACGGAGGGAGTATCATTTTCTAATAATTCGAAATTCCTATAATAGTCAAATTGTGAGGCTTGCAGAATCTAAATTCTCATCTTTGAAAAGGGACTTAAGGACTCACTTGTTGAATAGTTGTATTAAATGCTTATATATATATGGCAACTCAAAGACTCTCAATCACTTGAACATTAATTGGATATTGATGATCATGGAAACAACTGATCAAAATGAAAGTTGAGCTTAATTATCGTACACCTCCGGTCACTAAAAATGATGAAGAGGGTGGTGTATAGATTTTTTACATGTAGATTCAAGATCTAATACATTTTTTTTTCTGAAAGTGGGTTTTGTAACTCAAGATCCAAAACCCCACTTAGTGAACCACCAGCGGCGCCGTCACGCGCCCAATGACCATTACTGCCGGCGACAACCGGTAATGGCAGTGTAGGGAGATGTCTATAGTTGGTTGCATTGATAGAAGATATAGATATGGGTGTTTCATGATGGTTTTAGTGCTTCATGGGATGAAGATGGTACAAAAAATAAAAATGAAATATTTATGGGTTTAGAAAATGTGCAGTCTAGAGGTCAGAAAAAGTATAAAAGTGGGCCCAAGTAAAATGGTGTTTGAATCCTAAATAAATGGAGTGTAAACACGAATAGCCATAAGAAAATGGGACGAAGGTTCAAAGTAGCGGGCCCACTTTATTTTGTCTTAAGTGAACTTTTGTAGGCAAGAAGTACATATAGCTTTATAAGACCACTTGGTATGATAAATGATGGATAGGGGTGAAAATGAGGCCGGTCCCATTCGCAACCCGGGAGGGACGACCTGGGTCGACTTGCGCCACGTTAGCTTTTTTTCTCCAGCGATCTGGGACAACTCGGATGCCTCAGTCAACGATCCAAGGATTTTTTAAAAAAAAAAAAAAAAACATTAAATTTAAATTTTATTCAAATTAAAAAAACATTACATTACGAAATTAAAAAAAAAAACATTACACTACGAATTTAAAAAAAAAAAAAAACATTACAATAAAAAATTCAAATAACGTTAAAACATTACAAAAACTCTTCATCGTCTTCGCCATCGTTTATAACCTTGCAAAACTTACGAAGACATTCACGGGCTGTGGATGCACCAAGTGCCAGACTCTCGTCAAGAGAATCAGGAACGGCCGCGTATCCTAATTGACGAATGGCCGCATTACACTTGACCAATGGGCTAATACTAGGTATGCCCCTAGCATCAAGAGTTTGTCGAAAATAAGTAGAGTGATCGGTTATATCTCGAACAATTTCGTGAATAGCTCGGCTCATACGGAACCGCCGAGAGAATGTTCTTTCGTTGAACTGCGGGTTTTGGGAGAAGTATGCCGCCACTAAACGATTATGAGCACCCTCATGATCCCTACGTATGAACCTTCGTCGGTTTTTTGGCTGTGATGCTTTGTAAGCCTTCCAAGCAAAATCCGCAAACTCCGCAAACTCACTAAAAACTTCTTCCTCGTCGGAAGACGAAGAAGAACCGAATAAATGCTCGAATGACGACATATTAAAAATTGTGTTTCGTGGGTATTTCGTTAGAATGGTTGATTGAATATAGATGAAAATGGTGAGTGGTGAATTGTGTTTGAGGTGAAGTTGGTATTTATAGAGTGGTAAAATGGGTTTGAATTTTTTTTTTAGTTGGATGACCAAACGGTCGTTTTTTTAAATTTGTATTAAATGTGCATGTATACGTTGGGAAAATGGGACAAAACACAGCTTGAACATCGAGTGGAAATGTAACCGATATTGCAAAAAATGGGTCGACGACCGATGTGGCAACCGGCCACCACATCCGTGCCCAACCGATCTCAAATCGGTCGAGGGTCAAAAAATCTCGTGCCCAACCAATTTCAAAGCCTCGATTGCGACCAGCCTGAGCTGAGCTGTTTGTGAAAATTTGATATTGAATCGGTAAAAAGCTTGAATGAGACGAGCTTAAATGAGCTCGATCCTAAGTTGCAGCTCGTTTATTAATCGAGCTCGAGCTCGAGCTTGCAAAGCTCGTTTGGGATCGCGACCCTAAACGACATTATGTTGTTTTAAGTATTAAACATATATACGACCCGAGCTCGAGCTTATTAACGAGCTCAATAAAGATATACTACGAGCCGAGCCCGAGCCAAGCTTTAACTTCTTTTTGCCAAATCGTATAAACGAACCAAGCTCGAGGCGAGCCACGAGCGTATATAACATACAACGAGCCGAGCTCGAGCTTAAAATTTAAGGATCGAAACGAGTCGAGCTCGAGCTCGAGCTTTTTAAAACTTAAACGAGCTCGAGCACTGACAGGCTCGGCTCCTTTGCACCCCTACGCATGGATTAACATTATGCCGACGTGGCTCGACTTTGAGCCGCGTTATCATACCGGCCTCCACGTTTTGGCAATGGCTTTGAAGCACAAGTTAAGCCATCAACTTGCGTGGTAACGTTGTTGTTTTTTTTTTTTTTTTTTAATGTGTGTTAAAACTTTTGTTTAAGAAAAAACAAGGTGATCGACCCCTTAGGGGAAGGGACGATCGGTTTTAGGACTAATGAGAGAAAAATACAATCTTAGGTTTTAGGTTATGTGCACAAGAGTAAGTAACAAAGACCCTAAGCCTTGTATTTATACTTGTAGAAACTTAGAGTTCAAGTTAGAGTAGGATTAGGAATCCATAACCCTTGACCGATCGGTGCAATATCCCAAAGAGGATTCTAGAACCATCTTGACTACTAATTTCATCTTTAATCTTTTTCTTTAACATTTAACGACCGTTAGGCTATTACATTTAATTATTTAACGTTCGTTATTCGTTTTATGTAAATAATAACTAAATATAACATTTTACATTTAATTATTAAACTTTAATTCTCATACGTAAAATGTGCAATCTCGTGATCTCGAGTTCGATCCTAACTCCCGACTATTAATTTAAGTCCATAAAACTAACACTTAGGACCTAAGTAAAATATCTACATTTACCGAGTAATACGAACTCAAATAATAACACATTGAAGACATTTCATACATATACCAGTTTGGATCATAGTTAAGTGTTTTTGGTCCAACTAAAAGTAACCAATGTTGTCCCAAACTCTAGATCGAAATATATAGATTGCAAAGTGTATAAAATGAATAAGTATTTTGTCTATTAACTTTATAAATCATTTCATAAGGACTTTTTCCAGATAACACAGCAGTAGGTAACCTGTTAATCAAATATGTAGCAGTTAGAATGGACTCAGACCACATGTTCAAAGGTAACCCCCCTTGAAACATGAGGGCTCTAGCAGTGTTTAACAAGTGTCTATGTTTTCTTTCAACTACACCATTTTGTTGAGGGGTGTAAGGACAAGAAGTTTGGTGAAGTATCCCATTATTAAGAAAAAAAAGCTGTCCAGTTTTTTGTTTACAAATTATGTGCCATTATCACTCTTAAAAAAACTTTAACATTTTTTTCAAATTGATTTTTAAAGAGATTAACAAAGTTAACAATATTATCATATACTTCACCTTTATTTTTCATAAGAAACACCCAAACAGCCCGGTTGTAATCATCAACAACAGTTAAAAAATATTTAAAACCATCCCTACTAGTCACTCTATAAGGACCCCACACATCCAGATGAACAACATCACCCAGAAATTTAGTCTTATGATCACTTAGAGGAAAAGACTCTCTAACTTGTTTAGCTTTATGATAAATTTCACAAGGACTAGAACTGGTAGTTTTAATATCACTTATTCTACTTTCAAGCACAGTTAAGACTTGGTCAGAGGGATGCCCAAGTCTGTTATGCCAAATACAATTTGACAAAACACAACTCTTAATGTTACTATTATTAACCCTCTTACCTTTATCAAGAAAGTAAAGACCACCTCTCTCACTACCAGTCCCTATCAGGAACTTTTGAGTTAAATCCCGAATTTTACTTATAGAATTATTAAAGCTAACAATCACATTATTATCCTTAGACAACTTATCAACAGACAATAAACTGACATGGTAACCAGGAACAACCAACACATCTTTAAGAATCAAATTATTACCAAATTTAAAACTGCCAATTTGTTTGACTAAGACAACAGTCCCATTGGGATGTGCAACAGTTAAGTTTAAGTGTGAAACATCAATTATATCAAAAAGATATGTAGTAGAAAAAGTTATGTGTTGACTTGCTCCTGAATCAATAATCCACCAATATATGTACTTATATTAGAGTTAAAGTTAAAAAATCTACAAGAGAAGAAACTGATAACATAATTAGAAGTCATAACAATACCTGCAATACCATGAGACTTGCTAGCATCGCCTGTACTACTGAGTAAATTCATTAATCTCTGATACTGATCACTAGTAAGAGTATGAGTAGTACTCTTACTAGTATCAGTCACATTATTAGCACTATTTTGATGCACATTTCCTTTTTTTTAACAAAACCAGAGGATATCCAACCAACTCAAAACATCTATCAATAGTGTGACCAGTCATATTACAATGTTTACAGACAAGATTAGAAACCTTGCCAAACCTTATATTATTATTGTTTCTATTAGAGGTCCAGTTATTGTTTTGAGAAGTGACATTATTAGGCTTAGCAGCAAAGGCTACAGCACCATTTTTAACAGTTTTATTAGCCACATTACTATTCCTGTGTGATTCATCTCTAGACAGAGTAGCAAAAGCAGATTTAACATCAGGCAAAGGATTAGTAGTGAGAATAAGGCTTCTCACAGAACTGAAACCATCATCTAAACCCATAAGAAATTGCATCAGCCTCAAAAGGTCTGAATGCTTTTTCAGAGTGGGAGCAGTTTCACAAACACATGCAGGCAGATCAACAAGGGAGTCAAACTGCCTCCACAAAGCATTAAACTCATGATAGTATTCAGATAGACTCATACCAGAGTGAGTTAAAGTATGAATTTTATGATGCAAGTTATAAATCACAGAACCATCTTCCTTATTGTATGTCTCATTTAACTAATCCCAAACAGACTTAGCATTAACAGAAAACACTTGACCTTTATAGAGGTCTTGTGAAATACAACCAAGAATCCAAGATAACACAACAGAGTTACAACTATCCCATTGAGTCTGATATAGAGCATCAGTGGGATCTCTAACAAATTTCCCATTAATAAACCCAAGCTTATTTCTAGTATGTAAGGCCAACTGCACAGCAGCAGACCAGACCTTATAGTTCTCAGTGCCTTCAAGTTTGAAGGTGATCAACTGAGCACCAATGTCTTGTGGGTGCAAGTATAAAGGGTCATATATATCCAATTTTAACTCACTACTACCCCCTTCTTGGCCCTTGCCCTTATCATCAGGACCATCAACCATGATGACCAAACAATAAAAAATAAATGCACAAACAATAAATAGAAATAAACTGAAAAACCAACAACACCTTGTAACTCCTCAATCACAGATAACCACCAAGCAATCTCAACAACTCCAACAAACAATCCCTTAAACTACTCAACCTCCAAACAACCTAATCAAGAAACAAACAGAAAAAATAAAGAGAAGGCTTGAGAGGTGTTACAACTACGCAAGCTTCCAACCAGATCAAGAAGATCCAACAGAGAAACAAATGCAGCGGAAACAAACACCTTAAAACAGGAAATAAACCAAGAATAAGAGAAACAGAAATAATCACAAACAATAACCAAGTAACAAACAAGAATCACAAATCAAGAAAACAATGATAACCAATAATACAACCTGAATTAGGATTTGATACAGAAAACCCTAATTAAAACAAGAAACAAAACTCCGAGACTCAATTGAATAACAAGATCACAATATCTGTCATCAATTGAACCAGTAACCACCAAAATCGTAAAACCCCCAAAACTTAGAAACCCTAATTTTTGAAAAATCAAATTACTCTCCAGATCTTATCAATCTAAACTCAAAACCACAAGAATAATCCCCAAAACAACAAGATCTAAACAATAGATCAAGAACCCCCAAAATATGAAGGAAACCCTCATTTTTAAAAAAATGTTTTCAAGATTCGGTATAGAGCAACCTGGCTCTAATACCTTGTAAAAACATATAAACCAAATCCAATTTAGTTGCAAAACAGATTTAGAATGAACCCAGCCAACCTCCCCTTGGCTTACTCTTTTATTATATGAATCAATTGCTATGATAGCAACTATTGTTTACAATACAAAAACTTAAACAATACAAAACAACTGAAGGGTTTCCCTCAAAACTAACAATCGCAAGAAATTATGAGAGAGATACACACTTTATCACACACAGATATTATGAGTTATGAAGAGAGATGTAGGGGACTTCAGCTTAAATACTCTTGAGAATCAATGTTGCACTTTACTTCCTTGAAGTCTTAACACGGGTACATCTTAAGCCCTCTAACTTTGGAGAAATAACTCTTTCAGTCCTTTATGATGATAAAGCTTATATTCAACAATAAGATACAATGATTTTTAGACTAAAAATGGTCCGACCGAAGAATAAATACTTTTTTGTTAAAGGGAAATTAAGAAGAACATGTGCTCTTAAATTCGCATATAATCCAAATGCAAGGCAAATGGCGTGCAATAAAAGTATTAATTTTCTAATGCCATGCACTTATTAAACTTACAAAATATTGTACGGGGATTATCGTTGAAATAAAATAAGTTTGTACGTAGTATGTTGACTTTTAATTTTATAAATTTTGTTTACAAATATTTAGCAGCATAAATACTCTAACAAAAAAGATACTATATGTTTGCAATCACGTTTCATGCATATAATCACGGGTCTTAATTAGTAATTTTGCGGATACGGAAAAAATGTTATAGGCGAGTTTACGTACGTAACGAGTTCATTCACGTGCTATAGAGCTTGAAATTCACATTTATTTTTAATTATTTATTTATTTTTTGTTGTAAAGATGAATTTTTATATTAACTTCTCAAACAACTTACAACATAACACAACTCTTTTTTTTTAACGGCAACTTTTATTGAAGGAAAACTAGCAAGGAGCTAGAAAATTACAAAGAAATTAAATTAGGGTGTTGTAACCAACTTACCCAACAAAACGAGCTACTACATCTAGCATGACACCAAGAATAAGCACGAGAAACAATATCATCAAAAATAATATCCTTCCGAGGGATTTTGGCCGCAAAAAGAAGACCATTTCTGAAACTCCAAATACTCCACCAAGCGATATAGAACACACCTTCCAGCATGAGCTTAATTTTGGATCCGAGCCGAATATCTTTGATCCAATAGAGCCACTCCTCATAAGAAGCAATCTGCGTCCAATTCAGACCCCACCAACGACAAATCAATCGAAGAACATCAACAGCCAAGCTACAAGTAAAAAACAAATGCGAAGAATCTTCCAGAGAATCCTTACAAATCGGACAAGAAGAATCAGGAATATAAACATCTCTTTTGAGCAGGTTCACGCGGGTAGGCAGCCGATCTATACTCAACTTCCAAGCAAACACGTTGACTTTGATCAGAATAAACTTGCACCACCGAGTAGCGTTGTGATCTTTAGGAAGAAAGATCTCGTCCAACAGGGTCCTAGCATCTTTAACACGAAACATCCCATCGCCACTCAAGGACCAAACCCATCTATCATCGACCGAGGACAAAACGGATGATCCAACCAAGTTCTGAAGCTGAACGAGCTGTTGCTCTTCACTCCCACCTCTGGCAGAACGATGAAGAGATCCATCTATAGAATCTGACAATTTATAGGCCACACAAATGTCATGATTAGTTTCCAAAGCGAAAACTCTCGGATAACGATGGCACAAAAGGGAGTCATCGATCCAAGGGTCCTTCCAAAAAATTGTCTTAAGACCATTACCAACACGAATACGACAATAAGAGAGTAAATCAACTCCTTTATTCTTGAGCTTATGGATCTCTCGTACTATATTACCCCACACCGATGAGTAACGAGAAGAACATTGAAGAAAAATAGGATCATGCATGGCAGAAATCACACGATACCACAGAGAATCATCATGGGCAACGAACCTCCAAACCCATCTAAAGAGAAGCGCCCTGTTTAAAGCAAAATAGCTGGACACTCCTAACCCTCCATATTTTTTAGCCGCAAGAATTTTAGACCACTTAACCCACATAATCTTCTTATCACCATCTTGGATACCATAGAAAAACTTACGTCTAATAGACTCCATAATATTTAGCACAACTTTAGGGGCTTTATACAACGACAAAGTGTATATAGGAGTGGAACCGAGGACCGACTTGAGAAGAGTAAGTCTCCCCCCAACGGAAAGAAGATTACATTTCCACTTAGATAACCGAGAGTGAAGTTTATCAATAATAACGTCCCATTCTTTGACCAAAGACATATTGCCTCCAACTGACACCCCCAAGTATTTGAACGGAGCTCGCATAACAGAACAACCAAGAGAAACTGCCTCTGCATTAACCATCTCATGAGAAACACCGACACTTAAAATATGACTTTTTTGAAGATTAATTTTAAGACCGGAAGCAAGCGAGAAGCAATGGAGAATGTGCATAATGCGAGTAATGTTGTACTCAGACCATTCCCCTATGAACACCGCATCATCCGCATAAAATAAATGAGAGATCATAAGAGAAGAGTCAATCCTTAAGCCTTTGAAAATACCCGCTTCAATAGCTCTGTTAAATGATAGGTGAAGGGATTCCATAACAAGAATGAAAAGGAACGGAGCGAGCGGATCACCTTGCTTAAGCCCACAATGGAATTGAAATTCAGATGTCGGGCTGCCATTAATAAGGATAGAAGCCATACCTAATCATAAGCTACCAGCAATCCATGAACGCCACTTATTTCCAAAACCAAACGCCTCAAAAACCTCGTCGAGAAAATCCCACCGTATAGAATCATATGCTTTTGCGAAATCATCTTTAAAAACCATAGCATGTTGCTTTTTATTTTTACACCAAGATAGAACTTCATTAATAATGAACGGACCATCTAAAATGTGTCGGTTAGGAACGAACGCGGTTTGGACGTCCGAAATGAGGTCCGAAATCACATACGCAAGACGAGTAGCCAGCACTTTAGTAACCACTTTGTACAAACTTCCGATCAAGCTAATAGGTCTGTAGTCACTAACGAATTTTGGATCTTGAACTTTCGGAATAAGGGCTATAAATGATGAATTACAACGCTTAGCAAATGTTCCATGTTGGAAAAACCACACAATCGCTCACAAAAATCACTACCAATGACATTCCAATATTTACGAAAGAACTCGAAAGTAAACCCGTCCGGACCCGGCGATTTGTTTTCCCCACAATCCCACACAGCTGCTCGAATTTCGTCATGAGAAATAGGGATTTCCAAATCATCAGCCTGATCTTGACTCAACCGATTTTGAAACTGAAAATTTAAACGAGCACGTGAAGATCTGGGGACCTGAAACCGTGTAGAAAAGTGATTAAGAAATTCGGCTTTCACACGAAGAGGATCATCCACCCATTCACCATCAACCATAATGCCTTTGATAGATAAGTTCTCCCGTTTTCTATTAATTATGCCATGAAAAAATTTGGAATTTTCATCTCCCTCAATATAGGCCATTGAATTTTCTCCTTTTGGGCCTGATCACTTGCTTCTGTTGCTTTGACGTCGTGTAATTGATTCAACAATTCTTTACGAGAATGAAGAATATCGTTGGTAACACCACCTTGATCTAGCTCCTTATCAATGTCTTGAAGTTTAGATTTAATCTCGTTAGCATTACTTGTGTGCTCCCTCTTATATGTCGCAACCCAAGAATGAATCGTCTTTTTCAAAGACTGGAGCTTCTTTTTAAAATGGATCATATCATTACGATCGTCAAGCATGATAGACTTCCAAGTATTAGAAACCATATGATCAAAACCATTTAGACTGAACCAAGAGTGGTAAAAACGAAAAGGCGTAGCACCATAATCCGTAACAATGTCCCTTAAAAGAATAGGACGATGGTCTGATAAATGCTTATCTAGACAGATAGCAGAAGAATGGGGGAAGATAGAAGTAAATCCCTCAGAAACGAGAAACCGGTCTAGTTTACTCATCTTGGCTGCCGACGGATGAGACCAAGTGAAATAGTATCCTTCAAGTTGCAACTCGACTAATACCGAAGAAGAAATAAAAGAATTAAAGTCCTTTGCACTACGAGGATTAAACACAGAGCCCATACGTTCTCCTACAAAACGAACTTCATTAAAATCCCCCATGACAATACATTCTCCATCCCATCTAGCAATGATAGTCGAAATGAAATTCCAAAGAGCCCGTTTACCAGCGTCTTGTTGAGGAGCATAAATAGAAATGAGTAACAATTTAGCCTTAGTAGGAAGCCAAGAACCGTACACGGCGACGAAATTATCCGAGATAGTATGCTGCTCTTTATGAAATAAATTAGTATCCCACGCACATAAAATACCACCAGAGTTACCCAGCGATTCACTAAAAATATACTCAAAGTTGTAATTGCCCCAAAGAACTTTGACATCCATAGCCGATATGAATTCCATTTTAGTTTCTTGAATAGTCAAAAAACTCCCCAAAGAACTTTAACACAATTCTGTTTGAACAGATTCAAACAAAACTAAACAACAAACTAACTACCATCCGATATCTGACAATAAGAGACATATATCAGACACTACTATAAACTCCTAAACTCAGCAAACAAAGGTTGCATTCCACAATGCATACAGATCATCCAACCCACTTTGGATACTAAAGAAATTCACCTTAATATGCACATTTACTATCTAGCTACATTTTCACATCATTTGCCCATCAAGACCATTCTTCCAGCTACAACAGTGATCAAAACAGGCTAAATGTGTGGCTTCACTAGGCACTCTTAACCCATCCAGACAGGGGCTATACCAAACAGTTTACATTTTCATCTATGACAATGGCTTCAACTGATTGGGAACACTCACCCAGAGAGATGACCAACCATTACCTCCTTTGGCAGTATATTGGGTGGACCAAGAAGGTTCATCTTAGACACCTCTCTATTCCACCCATCATACACGTAAATAACTAAATAAGGTACAAAATTATATATCCATTTTTTCGCCTTAAAGACATGATAACAAATATCCTCCCCTTTGATCATAATCGATTGTTAACCGGAAATTTAGGTTAGCAATTGAACTTTGAACAAAAAAGGTTGGCTCAAAGACTTTTAATGTAAATCAAATCAATCTTGGACCAATCAACAAAACACAAATTCGACATACCTTATTTTTTCATACATATGGTTCAAATTTCTTCCTAATAAAGTTCGACTTTGGTTCACACTTCATTTTCATTCTTTCCATTGATTTTTTACGACGTGGGTCAATTTATGCATGATCTTGTGTTGATAACGCTAAACTATCAAGTACACTATATTGTCCCATGCAAAACTCGTGGATGGATTAATAAGTACTCCGTACTACATAAAGATGGTAAATATGTCTTTGTCATATTTTCGTTAATGCATTCCTATATTTCCTAAACCATTTGACATAGCTCAGTTGGTCATCTGAGCTCGGGGTGGTTTTATCCAGGGTTCGACTCTCACAATAGACAAAAAAAAATCCAGGTTTTCCTGCTATTGTGAAGCCGTGAGTTCTAAGGGTTTCTCTTCGCGGGGTTTCTCCTAGTGGTTCGGGTTCCGGGGCCTGTCCGTTTGGATGGTTTAACTTGGGGGTTGGATTTCAAGTGTGGTGCCGATCTAAAAAAAAAAAAAGAAAGAAACCCTAATGTTTAAAGGAAATTTTGATTAGAGGGTAAATCTAATGTTGCTCTTACAAAAATATGACTAAATGGAACATTTGCAAGTTATGTAGAAACTAGAGCTCATGCCAAATAGGCAAAATAGAAACATGTTTTTTCTTTCAACTTTTGGTTTATGCTTTAAGTTGTCTAGTCCTTTTTAGACACATTTGGATTTGCTAGAAGTGTGAAACCTAAAAGAATTAGTAATATAGATACAATTTGATTTATAGAGTGCAAATGGTCTGATTGAAGAACTGCGCCTTTTTTTCTTAAAGGAAAAGAAGAACATGTATTTTTATATGTGCAATAAAAGTATTAATTTTTTAATGCCATGCACGCTCTACAATTTCTAGAATTTTGACTAGCTGTTCATTTTATATAATTTCAATTTGGTTAAATATTTAGCAGCATAAATACTCTAGCAAAAAGCAAACATATATATTTTCTTTGTAATCATGATTAATCTTAATTAGTTAATTAACTGAATTTACTTTTTTTTGCATGCTATTTGTTTAGTTATTTAACGATATAAGATATATTTTTACATGTGTTGTGTACTTGTGTTCACTTTATTTATTTCAAGTTCATGTAAACGGGTCGTGTCACTTATAAAATTTCAAACTAAGAATATCCTTCACGTACTCTAGCTGAATGAAGACAGTGTTTATAAATGAAGATATATATGATGATTGATCAATCATGAAATTACATTTTCATTCTCACACACCAACCTCACAAAATTTTAAAAAATAAGCAAATGATTCGACATAAAACTTAATTTATAGATTATCCCTCTGTATTAATTTTTCAAGTAGATAATTGTAGAATATTGCTAATGTTACTTATTACTTATTTACATTTTATTAATATCAGTAAATCATCGACATCCACAGGCCTTAGAGTGCTCGGTGCAAGACTTTATACACACGTTACATAGCCAAGTGATAACTAACTTTTCCATTACGATTATAGACTTATAGTTGCACCTTTAATTTGTGTTATAGGTTTTGCGCCAAGAGTATAACGAGGGCTATATGAATTGTGGGTTGTTCCATGTATCTTGGGTTATATTGAGGCGAGTGTTTTCCAAGTTTTGAGTTTTGTGGTAAAGATATTATAGGTTAAAAGCTGACGTGAGACGTGCAAATAAGCCGCAAAGCTGACGTGACAGATGTGATACATCACATACAACAATCATAATCAATACAAAGTATTATATATTGCTTTTATATACTCAAAAAGTATATATTCATCTCTTTCATGTTGGAATTCTAAGTTAATTACAGTAAAAAAGAGTTAACTACAGTCTTCTAGATCACAGTCATCATCATTGTCATCACTATGCATTCACAATAGATAATGTGCCACTAAGTGAGTTAGTGACCCATTATGCCTAACTATAATCACTGGAACATGTTGGTTCTTAACTGGTTATAAATAGGCTGTTTAGCAAGAGGTTAAACACACAAGAAACATACAAAGCATTGTATAAACATGTAATAGGTTTTGAGCTATTTTCCTATTAATAATCAAAGAGTTATTTTGGTTAACTGTGTCTATACAATCCAATCTTGATTTCAGCATACTCAAAGTTAACAATTTGAAATTTGCTATCGTTTTCTAATAATTCGAAATTCCTATAAGGGTGGTGGCAATGCAAGCGGCATGGCCTTCGGTTAGCTTCATGCCGAGCGGTGTGATCAATGCAAGCTATTCGGCAACAATTGGCATGGATGGAGATAACACCAAATCGGCAAACATCCCCGATTTGGTATGAGCTTTATTTCGAACGTTGGTGACAAATTATATCCGTTGGAGCCTTTATTACAAGACCAAAACTTGATGGTGGCTTTCAAGGCACCTGCATATTGCAAACAAGGTCGCATCGACAATAACTTGGATGTTTGGAGTCTAGGGATACTGATACTAGAGACAATGGCCGGGAAGTTGCCTGAGAGCTAGTTAGAAAGGTGGGTGGAGACCATAGAGAGGGAAAAGGTATTTGATAAAGAAATGGGAGGCACAGAGAATGCTCAAGGTCAAATGACTAAGCTTTTCGAGATTTGGATAAAATGTTGCAAGGTGGACAACTAATAGAGGTTGCTAACAAGATTGAACAGTTAGATGAAAAGGACATTTAAATTGTTCAAAAATAATTATTAAAAAAAAAAGAAAAAAGAAAAAAATGAGGTATGAGTTAGGCATGGTTGCCACTAAAAATCTATTGTTAGGTATGAAATTAGTATTAGGTGAGATGAAGGGATATTATTGGTGGGTGATTAGGCATGAAAAAAAATGTTAGGCATGATTGCCACCACTAGTCAAATTGTGAGGCTTGAAGAATCTAAATTCTCATCTTTGAAAGGGACTTAAAGACTCAGTTGTTGAATATAGTTGTATTAAATGCTTATAGCAACTCAAAGACTCAATGATCATTTGAACATAATTATTGGATATTGATGATCATAGAAACAACTGATCAAAATGAAAGTTGAGCTTAATTATCGTACATATTCTTTTGAAACATTCAACATATATATTTTCAACTGAAAAGAGTTCGAGGTGTAACCATTGTAAAAATTTATAACCTAAGATATCTTTTGCATGTTAATAACATTGTCACGACATTATTGAGGCTTTCAGTTGCATTCTGTAACGAATCTCAAAGACGAAAGTAATGGACTCAGGTGACTTTTACGGTTTCAACTAAAAAACATGATAAATAGGCCACAATTTCACACTTAAAAATAGTTCAAATGTCTTATCTTCTACGTATCTAGTTACCGATGTGAGGCGGATTGTTACACAATCAAAAGTTTCGCGTATATGTAAAATTATATATACAGTTCTTGATCCTTTGTGCTCATGACATAATTAAGGCCAACAAAATTCGCATATATAAGTTTATGACTTTTTAGTTTGAGACATGTTAATTAGTAAATTTGTGACATGTTAAATTTGTATCGTATTTGTCGAATAGTATCGTGAATTTGTGGAATGGTATTGGATCCATTTAGTAATTTGGTAGTGTATCATATTGTCGAATTGGTATTGTGTATTGTGATTGGTTACAGGTTGTATTTGTTTTGGTAGATTTTTTCCGGAAAAAATCTGAAAAATATGCAGGTTTTTGCTGCATTTTTTAGCTCCCAGGAATATTAGGGAAGGTAATGTCGTCCCTAAAGTACAAATAATATGTCGTCCCATTTTTTTACTGCCACTTGTATCATCCCAAAGTGCTATATATTTGACTTGGAAAAACACTTTGAGACGATAATCTCGTCCCATAATATTTTAAAAGTCGTCCCAATTTTTAAAAAAATACATTTTGTTATTTATTTTAAAAAAAGTAAAGAAAGTAAAAAGAAAAAATTAAAAAAAAAAATCTATGGACGATTGTCTCGTCCCTTTTTTTCAAAAGATGTGTCGTCCCATTTTTGATTTTTTCTCGTTTAATTTCTCGTGGGACCCAGCTAGATGTCGCTTCAAAGTAACGAAGGGATGTGGTATCAAAATTTTTTGGGTCAAACAAAAAGAGACTACCAATTTGGCACGAAATGTCGTGCCATATTTTCTTTGGGTCGACAGTCTTTGTAAATTTGGGACGAGATTGTAGTCTTAAAATGCAGATTTTTTTGTAGTGATAGTGACTTGCTATGCATGTACGTTGTGCCTTGAGACCTCAATGTATTAGTATCGAGGTGAGCCCTCGCCATTAACTGATACGATTGGAATTGAAAAACTTGTGTTCTTAACAATTTCAATGTTTAAACCTCAGATAATGAAACCATAGTTTTGGGTTTTTATTACAGTACAATTTTAGCATCAATAATGAAGTTAATAATACATATTCAAAATTGACAAGGTGACATGCTCTGCATGAACCCTTTTGAATTTAATTAATATGTTACTAGTTGATTGTTTCAAAAGAAGCATGCATGTAAGAGATACGTTCAAACTTAATTTCAGTATATCAGTTTTAATAATCATTAATCCAATAATGTTCATATGATTAAGTCTTTGAGTATGCTTTTTGATTTTTTATAATCATCATATTCAATTGAGTAATTCTTTAATATAAGTCCCTTTCAAGGATGTGAACATAGCTTTTGCAACCCTCAAAATTTGACAATAACGAGAAGTACGGATTATAAGAAAATGGGACGAAGGTTCAAAGTAGCGGGCCCAAATTATTTTGTCTTAAGCGAACTTTAGTTGGCAAAAAACACATATAGCTTTATAAGACCGCTCGGTATGATAAAGCCTAGACTGTTATGCCGACATGGCTCGGCGTTGAGCCTCGTTATCATGCCGGCTTTTACGTTTTGGCAACGGCTTTGAAGCCTAAGTTAAGCCATCGGTAAGTAAGTTTTTTTTTTTTTTTTTTTTTTTTTTTTTATTTATTTATTTATTTATTTATTTATTTTTTTTGTCTCAACAAAGAAGACGATAGTTTTTTTTTTTTTTTAGTCTATATGGTTTTCTTTTGTTTTCATTTGGGCTGGCAAAAGTAAAAGAAAAAAAAAGTTTGTTAAATAATCTTTCCGTCTTAAAATTATTGTCAAAAGACAAAAAACACACAGTTTAATAAAAGTGGGAATAATTTCAACCACTAAAATATAATATTTTTCTACTAAATTCTCTTTTTATTACTTAAAAATGAAAGTGAACAATTATTTTGACATACAAAAAAAAAAAAATGAAATATTATTTTGAGACGAAGAGAGTATAACTTTTAAAAAGGTTGTTGCGTTGTATTATAATTTGATAATTGAAAATAGTTTGTTCAAATAAATAGAAAAGAAAAAATGAGTTCTAAAAAGGTGGTGTTATGAAGTGTTAGGATAAAAGGGTATTTTAGATTTTTGGTGTTAAAATGTTAAAGTTGAAATGGCACTCAGATGAATGCACTTTTTTGATATTATGGTCATATGGTACCTTGTGCTCTAAGTCTTGTATTGATTTAAAGGTTTGTTGCAAAACAATATATCATAGCATAACTTTATAACATTTTTTTGTTAAAATGTTGGGTTCGTTGAGAAATCTTTATAACATTTTTTTGTTAAACTAGCAAGACATTACAAAGACATACAAGAGCACAAAGGTGACATACAAGCTCAACTAGTCATATGTACCAACTAGTTGGGTATTCGTGGATGGCAGCGGCGTATAGTGACTAAATTGCTAACACAACTCTTTCTGTAATTCTTTATCTGTTGATCATTTCACAACACTTCAAATATATATGTGTCTGTTTGGGTTTTTGTAGATTTCCCGCAACGCCATATTGACATCATCATTTCTGCATGTACAAAGACTCTCACACCTTTTTACGCATCTACAAAGACTCTCACACTCGCTTACCCATTGAACACTTCTTCTATAAGTATATAATTTTGACGAATCAAGTTTGTATTGATTCAAATTAAGGTTAGAGTTATAAAAATTTTGAATCAAAAAATAAACTCACTAAAATGTAAAACTAAAAATAATATAAGTATATATATCAAATGGATATTGAATTAAAGAAAAAAATTTATAAAAATAAAGTGAAATTAAATCATCAAAAAAATAATTGTTAGGAAGATATTTTAATTTAAAAATAAAGTTGATTTTAATTAAGAGATGATACATGTCATTTTAAGATGAGAGATGCTACATACACTCACAAAATCTACACAAATCACCCACACACTGAGGTGTCATCCACTGATTGGTGGAATCAGAGAGAAGAGAGAGAAACTATAATAAAATCCACCAATCAATAGGTGACACCTCAGCCTGTGGGTGATTTGTGTGAATTTTGTAAGTAGATATAGCATTTCTCTTTTTAAGATATGGTTTTTTACATTTTGTAAAAGATGAAATGCATGATCACATATTCTTATCTTATTTTTAGTGTGACCCACATTGTAAATGTATTATACCGAATTTAATTATGTGTCCATATCTGAAATCCAAGAATATGATAAAGTCGTTCCGTTTCTTTACCAAGTGTATATTTTTAGGCGGTTCCAAGTTGACATAAGTTCGAATGCTAAATCCTGATTCGATTCAAGCAGTGGCTTGCAAGGACAGAATCAGAACCAAATATGATCGGGTGCACAAATTTTTGAAACCGTAATATAAAAACACATTTCGATGGACCGGGTGCATTTTAGATGCATTTAGAAAAAAATGATGTTTTTATCAGAAATTAACACTACATCAAAAAAAAAAAAAAAAAAAAAAAAAAAAAGGTCCCTGCACCCACAAAAACCCCTGGTTCCGTCCCTGGTGGTTTGGACGACTACGTCGAAACATATTTTTGAAATTTCGCTTAGATGAGCAGTATCTCTCCGAGAGATTAGGTCTTTTCGATAGTCACGTCATCAAATCCCCATGCCACCAATTCAAAAACGTCGTCCATAGGCTAGTAGCAACCTTGAATTCTGATAACGTATGTATCTAATACGTACGAGTAATACTTAATTTATACCTCTTACGACCTAAATAAAATGTCTACATTTACCAAGTAATATGAACTCAAATAATAACACACTGAAGATATTTCATACATATACCAGTTTGGATCATAGTTAAATGTTTTTGGTCCAACTAAAAGTGACCAACTATACAAAACATTAAACAACAATGGAAACCATATGTACTATTCTAATACAAGTTACATAGACTAAACAAAACTTCCCGTTATCAGGTATAACAACTACTAACAACCCAATACGTATCACATTATTCACTGTACTTTCACTACAAAAAATAGTTTTATTCTACCCCCGCTTATTTTGCCACGATATGGCCGGGTTCAAATCTTAAAAAAAAATAATCTACATATATTTTCACCATGGTCAACTGTGTAGATAATAATTTTGTTACATTCATAGGCTTATAGCTGTTACAAATATTTAAAAAAAAAATAATCTACATATATTAGAGTATACAATTACAATAAAGCCACACTTATATGTGTCACAAATGCATTATATATTGAAATGTTCAGAAAATTTTATGCGTATGTTAAATTCAAGAGGGACCATTTCATTTGCTAGCTCTTTGTGTGTGGTTTCCTTAAACATTCCAAGAAAGACAACCAAGTATAATAGAAAGCTACATTATATGCCCACCTGATGGGGTTTCGGCTTTCGGGTTGTTATCATCATTTTTTTAACTAGCAATATTTTACAAACTACGTCACATATCTCACAAATTTTATCTCATAGACTTGAATAGTTGAATTCATAAACTATAGATTATTGGGTCACTCACATAACCGTTAGGTCAAAAGGCCTTTGGTATTGAAAAAGATTCATTTAGAAATTTGATAAAGAAATCGCCCAAACCAAATTAAAGTCGGGTCAGTATGTACGAGATTCACGTAACTCCAACATTTTTACCTTTCCGCATCTTCAATACTCGAATCAAACCATTAACACTGGAGCAAGATTTTGTCGAGAATTCGTAACTTAGGGTAGTAGCGTTTTTATATAGTACTAGTGGTCGTCCGGGTTCAAATCTAAAACTAAACTAGGTTAAGTTTATTGAAATATTTGGCTGGGTTCAAGTGACAACTTACAGATGTCATGCATGGTGACATGGTGTGTGTGCATTTATATGTCGGGGCGTACTGTACATGGTAGATAATGGAAAGCCATTATACCAGAAAAAAGAAGAACAAACAATGCTAAATCAAAAGTTCCATATATAGTACCATTATACCAGCCGAACTTTACATAAACTAATTAAAACAAAATTCGCGTACTTTGGGTAAAAAATTAACCAAGACGGATCAGTGATCACCTATAGCTATATGCTTACTCCGGAATGCTTTGTAGAGCAGGCCTCCACGCTCGTTGATGAGATTCAAATTGATCACTAACGTTCATCAACCGAGCAAGCACTTGTTCTACTGTTAAACCTTGAACATCCGTCCTGCCTAATAATTCCTCCAACTGTTTTTTTGATATCTTAATTTTTATCTCCGTCTTTGCCTTTTTTTCACCCTCTCCTGAAGAATTTTCTATCTTCTCAGGGTTGGAAATAAAGTTTTCCTCGGCTGAAGCTTTAGGTGATCGAAAATCATCGGCAGAGGGATGAATGGCTGGCTGCTTCTTTATACAATTTCCCATTTATATATATTTTCCTGTTTATAAATATGAGGAATGTGAGTTAGGTTATGAGTTTATATAAGGATGTAAAGAATGCCAAGTTGGAATAAAGACTGCCACGCACGTTGGGTTGAGCAGGTGTCTTACGTGGCATTGAAAGTTTGACCAACCATCTTCACCTATTACCTGGTACACTTCGTACCTTACCAATTAATTAGTATCTTAGTTACTTAGGATCATTTTAAAAAGTACATGAAATCGACTTGTTTTTAGTTAAGCTTAACTAAAGTGTTTACATACTTGACTTCTACAGTTCACGATCTATATTAGGTGTGCGTGTATCATTCTATATATTCAGCCTCTTATGTAAATTTACAAAAAAAAAAAGCAATTAAACTGGGATTGATACTTGGCTAGTAATCAAGCCGAGTCAAGTTTCAAGTTTTAGAGCTAATTCGAGTTTTAAGTGCTCTAGTAATAACAGCACAAAGTCCATTGTTCCTCGAGACCTCAATGTCTTATACACTACCACATTTACCACTTTCCCCATCGCTGTTTTCCCCGGCGACAATTGTCGCTGGGGAATCCTCACTAAACGACAAAAATATATCCTACGTGGCACGAAGTCTCGTAGAAAAGTCAGCAAATTTATCTCTCACTTTTCCCGGCGACATGTCGCCGGGGATTCAACGATAATATTTTGACCGAATATTTCATGGTAAAACGTGGCGGGAAATTTTCCCGCTTACGTTTCCCCGGCGACATTTCGCCGGGGATTCTTTTGTTTATTAAAAAAATTCGTAATTAGTGTTAATATATCTTAACGTGACGTAAAAACAGTTTCCCCGGCGACATGTCGCCGGGGATTCTCTTGTTTATTAAAAAATTCGTAATTTTGCATGCCATATTTAATTGGATCAAGAAGCCAAACGATGCATAGTTGAATGTGTTTTATAAATCTATGATTCACCAAAGTTACTCTCCCAATATTTTTCTTAAATTGGGATGAAATGGAGTGATAAAATCGTATTCTTTTGAAGTCGTTAACAACATAAAGTAATTAAATTGAACGTCTAATGTGTAACCATAACATACCGACTCATCCGTTGAACGGCTAATGTGTAACCATAACATACCAACTCATTCGTTGAACGTCTAATGTGTAACCATAACATATCGACTCATCCGTTGAACGTCTAATGTGTAACCATAACATACCGACTCATTCGTTGAACGTCTAATGTGTAACCATAACATATCGACTCATCCGTTGAACGTCTAATGTGTAACCATAACATACCGACTCATTCGTTGAATGTCTAATGTGTAACCATAACATACCGACTCATTCGTTGAACGTCCAATGTGTAACCATAACATATCGACTCATCCGTTGAACGTCTAATGTGTAACCATAACATACCGACTCATTCGTTGAACGTCTAATGTGTAACCATAACATATCGACTCATCCGTTGAACGTCTAATGTGTAACCATAACATACCGACTCATTCGTTGAACGTCTAATGTGTAACCATAACATACCGACTCATTCGTTGAACGTCCAATGTGTAACCATAACATATCGACTCATCCGTTGAACGTCTAATGTGTAACCATAACATACCGACTCATTCGTTGAACGTCTAATGTGTAACCATAACATATCGACTCATCCGTTGAACGTCTAATGTGTAACCATAACATACCGACTCATTCGTTGAACGTCTAATGTGTAACCATAACATACCGACTCATTCGTTGAACGTCCAATGTGTAACCATAACATATCGACTCATCCGTTGAACGTCTAATGTGTAACCATAACATACCGACTCATTCGTTGAACGTCTAATGTGTAACCATAACATATCGACTCATCCGTTGAACGTCTAATGTGTAAGCATAACATACCGACTCATCCGTTGAACGTCTAATGTGTAACCATAACATACCGACTCGGATGTTGAACGTCTAATGTGTAACCCAACATACGGACTCATCCGTTGAACGTCTAATGTGTAACCCTAACATACGGACTCATCCGTTGAACGTCTAATGTGTAACCATAACATACCGACTCATCCGTTGAACGTCTAATGTGTAATCATAACATACCGAATCATCCGTTGAACGTCTCAATGTGTAACCATAACATACCGACTCATCCGTTGAACGTCTAATGTGTAACCATAATTATTCTTCGGTGAATCATAGATTTATAAAACACATTCAACTATGCATCGTTTGGCTTCTTGATCCAATTAAATATTGCATGCAACATTTTGATGTAATATGTTCTTGTTCCTCTAGGCCGTTACTAGATTGTAAATCTAACTCTCATATAAGAATATAAAGATGCCGAATGGTAACTTTTTGTTCCCGAGTTTATATTAAAAGAAAGGGAAATATTTAGGATTATAATAAAAATAAAAGAAAACATCATTATTTTGAGAGCTTTTAGGGGGATAAAAAATAAAGATAGTAAGCTACGGCAAAATTACTCTCCCAATATTTTTCTTAAATTGGGATGAAATGGAGTGATAAAATCGTATTCTTTTGAAGTCGTTAACAACATAAAGTAATTAAATTTTACCAAAAAAGAAAAAAAAAAAAAAAAAATTTTCCCCGGCGACATGTCGCCGGGGATACCTACCCACCAAAATTTTCGTTAACGCGCCATTTACGCTAAACGACAAAAACTATATCTTTCCCAGCGACATGTCGCTGGGGATTGTCGCCGGGGAAAATTTTGATGATAAAGTAGATCTGGTCAATTTTATCACTTCACAAAACAAATAAACATATACTCCTTCCTGTACGTGGCGATTTCTGCAACAAAAACGAACTAAACATCAACAACAATCATCAACCATCACCACCACCGCATCCACCATCACCACCACCGCATCCACCATCACCACCACCACACGTTACACGGTTTGTTTTACAAATTTTAAATATTATTCAACTAAATTAGTTAATTATATTATGATTTTTGGTGATTATTATTGTTGTAAGTTGTTGTAAATTAGATGATAAAGTAAAGTTTTTTGGCAGTCGACGAGGACCGACGAGGAGCAAGAGAGTTTATATGTTATAATTTTTGCAGATTATTATTGTTGTAAGTTGTTAATTAGAAAAGTTAAGTTTTTTTTTTTGGCAGTAGGCGACGAGGTGCTAGCTAGACAAGGTATGTAATAATTTTTTTTTTCTCCTTTTGGTATCCCGGGTGACATGTCGCTGGGGAATGTTTATTCATGTCGCTGGGGAATGTTTATTGTTTAAATTTTGTTAGTTTATAGTTATTATTAGTTCAATTGCCTTGAAATGTGCTCGTTTATAATTATAATAATTAGTTGTTTAAATTTTGTTAGTTTATAGTTATTATTTGGTGAAAAAAGTGAAATGGTATGTATGTTAAAATAATGGTATGTATGTTAAAAAAGTGAAATGATATGTATGTTAAAAAAGTGAAATGGTATGTATGTTAAAACTCTTAGCAACATACATACCATTTCACTTGTTAGTTTATAGTTATTATTTGTTGATATGAGCCGTTTATAGTTTATAATAATTAGTTGTTTTAGGATTTTAGTGTTTAATTTTGGAAAATCCCGCCTAAAATTAATCATCCTATAGAAAACCCGTCCGAAATTAATTTATTAGAAATTAATTTTGAAAGTCCCCCGCTTAGATCTTTTGAATGTTTTGTCTCATTAGATATGAATGCGATAAATGGTTTACTATTTGAGATGATTTCGACAGTGTTTCTCCTTTACTCCTATGAATATGTCTTTAAACACATATTTGGGGAGTTGAGGGGAAATGCTGTCGAAATTTTCTTAAATAGTAAATCGGTTATACGCATTCATATATGAGACAAATTATTCAAAGAGGGGGTTAGGATTGCCTTCCATAGTTGCACTAGGTGAACAAAACATCCGGTATTCCTCGTTTGAATGTGTTTAATTAAGTTGCATATAATAACTAAATGTATCGTTAAAACGCAGTTATGGTATTCGATGAGAAGACTTGGACGCTTTACTGATTATTTCGAATTAATTTATTCTAATACCATGAACGTTTTTCGATTATTTCCAACACATGCAAGAAGAATTCCGACGGTTTGGGTCGCAGTAAACTTAAGACTTATTTGGTCTACTTAATCAGAAAAATAACAATATCATATTTTGTGTTCTATCTAGCTAATCCGTTTCTTCATAGATCCGTCAACGCCACATAGACAATGACCAAGACTCGAGGTTAGCACAACCAGCGAAGTTATTCGCCTTTAATGGACCATCATGGACCCAATCTAAGAACTCTTGCGTAGTCAACGGTGTGAGGTATGTCGCGGCAACCGTGATGAACGTCGCACAACTCAAAACATGGGCATTTGTTTCCTGGTCGTGACGAGAGAAATGTATTATGGTCACCTTCAAGAAATCCTCGAGTTTAAGTATTTGTTGTTCACAGCTTGCGTTCCGAAAGTTAAGTGGTTCGACACTAGCAACAAAGGACGTAAAGTCAAAAACTTGTCTTTAGAAACAACATGACACAAATCGTCGACCGCAGCCCTGAGCATTTAAAGATGACCAATACATTCTCAAGAACACAAGTCAAACAAGTCTTCTACCTGAAGATAAGACCAAACCCCACCTAAGGTCGCCGAACATGTTAATCATAAAAAGTTTTCCGACGGGGGTGTCATCGTGGTAGAGGACGATCCTGATATTATACATTTCGACAACTCATCCGATCTCCCACTTTCTACTAGTTTGAATGACTTGGATAATGCGACCTTGCATATAGATGGTCAATCAACGGTGGTTGACGTACCGCCAGATATCATTGATGTTCCTGACGAAGACGATGATATTATTGCTGATGAAGATGCCCTTCCTCATGATTTAGCGATTCTCGATGTTGAAGCCCTCATCAATGTTGATGATGATGGTGTTGAGAAAGTTTATTCTAGTGAAGAAGAAGATTGATCTTGAGTTGTAACTTGCAAAATACACTTATATATTTGAATGAATGAATGAAATTGTTGTGGATTGTTTAAATGTGTATATTTATTTGGATGTGTATGTATTTGGATATGTGCATGCTTATATTATTTTGTTCATGAATTTCTATATCTTATGCTAATTGTACTTGTACGTATGTAGACAGATGTTGCACGGTCCCCGGCTGCGGACGGGCGGGAGGATCGCCCCTCCAGACCGCACCCACCGTTGTTGGGCAAGCTTCATTAACAAAGGTAAGAATTTCCGGATTATTGTAATACAAGCATAAATTTGATACATATTTATGACTTTATCACTAACTTGATTTTGCAGCAAATGAACGAAAGCCCAATTTGCGGTAGGGCGCGGGCGTCAATACTTGCGACAAGACCCGAACCTTTTGTCAAGGCAATCGCAGATGTAAAAAGGTCCCTGTCGATCACTTTGAGGTGTGACAAACAAACCTTAAACCCCTCCCGCCCCATGCTCTATATTGGTCTAACTACATCGGGAGGTCGTTAGAAGGTGCCGCTTTACTACCCCTTCTTGGGAGAAGGTCCCAAGGAGAAGAAGGCGAATCATTTCAGATATTGGGGTCAGTTATCCTTTTATGTTTATTTCATTATCGTGTTCATTTATTTAATTGTGTATATTTATCTAAATTCGCTTATTTATTTATATCATATAAATAAATAAACAAATTTAAATAAATATATAATTTATATCTCTAACTCTCATTGTTTTGTTGTATATGATTGCAGACCGCTTTGACCTAAGGCAGCATTATGGACCCTCCCGCTGCCCCGTGATCTACAAAGGCATAAACTCGACCCAAAAAGCCTACAATACTAACAAGGCTTCTTTCAAGGCCAAACATTGGAAGGTAGACCCCACCACCGGGAATTACGATGTGGAGGCGATTAGGCGGGCACGCCCCGAGAAATTACAGCGGGTGATTGGATGAGTACATTGTTTTGGAATGATCCCAAGAACATTGCTCGAAAGCAACGCTTAACCTAAGTAAAAGAGCAAGGTCATATCTAGACAGGATCCCTGGTCGCTGTCTCACTTCAAGATATGGTAATAAACATTATAATTATTTTACATGCATATATATATATATATATATATATATATATATATATATATATATATATATATATATATATATATATATGATTATACGCTTTGGTGTGTTGTGATTTGTCGCTTTAAAATTATTCATCTTATATGCGTGTGTATGTACATGCAGGCATCGAGACTCATGAATACCCGTCCACTCATCCACAATTTTTGGCTTAACACATACTGTTGATGGGGTATTCTAATGATGAGGACCGCCGAATATATGTAAGTTTTGTTTCAAAACACACTTTAATGAATTATCGAGAAATAATGTAGCAACCCAACTAATATATTTACTATCTTGTGTTTTTGTCACTACATAGGACGAGATGAAAAAGCTTGAGGCCACGGGTCAATACACGGAGGATCAAATCAATGCGTTGGCAGGGGGGTAAGCTTCGGGCATATTCCCAAGGGTCGCTGCCATCACGGGCCACATCCAGCCAAGTATGCCCGCCCCGAAGTCGGTCACCAAAGATGTAGGCTTTATCATGAGTCTCCTCGTAGTTTACCGACGTGATAACGGGATATGTTTAGGGAGTATGACTCGGGTGGTGCTAGCGGGAGGGGTGGGTGTGGTGATGACGAGGAGAATGGCGGTGATGAGGATAACAACGGCGAGAGGTAGTTGTGTTATATATTATTAGTATGTTACATTGGTACTAGCTTTAGGTAGTTTTTTGGGTAAAGGGGAGTAATCCTGCACCCTGGTAAATAAATTAACCAAATAAATGTTTAAGTACAATGTATATGAGTGAGATCCCATATATCAGCCCGTTACATAGGCGTAGAGCTTACATAACAAGATACTTCCAATTATCTAAACAAGAAACAAAACACTACTCAAATGATAACATATGACATTAAACGAAATTATTTCCTAGGACCTTGAAACGTTGTGCCATACATGGCATTAAAGACATCCAAATTCCAGTGAAGATCAATTAACCTGCTTCAATAGTCATCGGGTCATATTCATCATACTCATCTTCATACCCTGGCCACCACCAAATAAATTAGCGTACTCATCAAATGGATTAGCAACAACCTCATCTTCGTGAGTCGACACCTCAATCTCTCCCACTTTAGAAAAAGGGTTAGCTCTCTTAATAGACGAGGTAGACGGAATAGGTTGACCATCATCATCCACAAGAGTAGCTTTCCCAAAGAATAAGTAGTTTTTCAAGCTTACCAATTTTCAACTATGAGTAGGACCCAACATCCATTGTTCCCATTGAATCACTCACAAGCTTATACATGTGATGTAGAAACCAGTCTTATTAAACACATCCTCATTAACCTCTATTGTACGACCCTTATCCACATCTGTTTCCTTAGAACAACCAAGAGAATCCCCAATCATCGCCTCCTCGATTAGAATCAACCACGGACTTTGAATGCCCGTGTCCTCATGCACCTCAAGTGTCCCAAAAGAAGTAGTAACAGAGTACATTGTGAAGTAAACAGAGCAACGTCCGACGCCTTCTTTGGGATATAAACCCGCTTCTAGGGGCAAATTAGGACCCTACCCATATTAATACCACTAGACAACTTCGGACCTTGGGGTTTGGCTTTCCGACTTGCACTTCACACCTTAAAACCATCAATCATTGACATCCGTTGTCGAGTAGGTGTGAGCATCAGTATGATGCTCCTTAGGAGACTTAGAAAAACAAGCATTATCATGCCCAAACACTTTACATTCCATGCAATGTGGAGGTTTCCATTCATATTCAACCTTGATACTAGCCGTTGTAAAACCACTATCATCCTTCTTAGGGATAGCCATAGTTACCACATGTTTAAGTTCAGCTTCCGATGATAACTCAACTAGCTTTAGGTAGTTGTGTTATATATTATTAGTATGCTACATTGGTACTTTAGGTAGTTGTGTTATGTATTATTAGGTTCATCTGGCCATTTAAAACACTTGTTGTTTCCTATCTATCAATGCACATATTGACTTTTAAGTCGTGTTTATGTAAAAGTTGTGATCTATTTGTATTGCGCTGATCCGTTATATTGTATTTGTGTTTTGGTAAGTTTGGCAGTCTAACTGTGTTTTGGCACGGTTTATTTGATAGATTTTTCCGAAAATCTAAAAATCCCCTGCAGTCGCATTAAAAATGTAGAGTTTTTCGGCGACCGGTCACGGGATAACATTGACACTAAACGCTGACAAGTCAACAGAAAACGAGGTTTCCCCAACGACATGTCGGCCGGGATAGTAGGCTAACTGTTGACTTGTCAACAGTAACCATAGTATCCCCAAATGGCTACGCTTCCGGGATACTTAATTCTATAATTAAGCGTCTTAATCATTTTGCTTATTCGACTATTCCCCAAATGGCACGTCGGCGGGGATAATGTGCCACGATGGTACAGCTTCTTTGACTAAATTTGAGTGGGACCCACGTCGTCGCCGGGATTGTCGCTTGGGATACAATCCCCGACTTCTCAGCTAGGATTCCCCAGCGACATGTCGCTGGGGAAAGTCCCCATATGTCGCTGGGGTAGCCAGTGAATGTTGTAGTGTTAGGATCGAGATGAGCCCTCGCCATTAACTGATACGAATGGAATTGAAAAACTTGTGTTCTTAACAATTTCAATGTTTTAACCTCAGATAATGAAACCATAGTTTTGGGTTTTTATTACAGTTCAATTTTAGCATCAATAATGAAGTTGTACATATTCAAAATTGGCAAAGTGACATGCTGTGCATGAACCCTTTTGAGTTGATTGTTTCAAAAGAAGCATGCACGTAAAAGATAAGTTCCAACTTAATTTCAGTTATATCAGTTTTTATAATCATTAATGCTTTTGATTTTTTATAATCAATTAATGCATATTTTATCGAGTGATTCTTCAATATAAGTCCCTTTCAAGGATGGGAACATAGCCTTTGCAACCCTCAAAATTTGACTATCGGGATCGAGAAGTACGGATTATAAGAAAATGGGACGAAGGTTCAAAGTAGCGGGCCCAATTTATTTTGTCTTAAGTGGCCCTTTAGTAGGCAAAAAGCATAGTGTTAGATGTGGTGATATACCAAAACTCCTCATTTATAGCCCACCGTTTGTCACATCATTTTAATATGTACACCACTAAAAAGTGGTGTGCACACCACTAAATTATACTACTGATGCATACAGTACAACACACGGATGCATAATTAGTGGTGGATGGCAAAAAGATTTGGTGTACAAATCACTCCCCTTTTAATAAACCTCTTTTTACAACATTTTTTTTTATTATAACTAACTTCAACTTACTTATTTGGAGTCCACCACTACCTATTTTTTTTACTCAATGTGTAACATATCAAATCTAACAAACAAGGACAAAAAAGATGTTTATTTGCTTCGTCGTGCAGACGAGTAGTAACAAAATGGCGAGCTACAACAACCTCAACTGGTGTGGTGGCTAGCTATGGCGAGGCTGCCATGCTGGAACAGCGAAGGATGAGCAGGCCACACAGTGACGGAGCTTGACCGTCTTGATTGGGGGGCCGAAAATTTTCAATATAATAATGTAACATTTAACATTAAAGATTATCCTTATGGTATGCATATGTGGTAAGTTTTGAATGGATAAGTAAAGGATTTTTTTCACTGATCTTATGTGATAGGAAGGTAACAAATATAAGGAATAAAAGATTCAAACTGCTGAGTAGTAAACTATCATAGATTCATAACTGATTACCTTGAGCTACCAATTGATAACAATTTTTTTAAATTCATAAAAGCTTAATAAACCAAAGTTATTATGAACTAAACTAACTTGTACCAGAAAAAAGAAATAAATACAACTCGCAAGTCAACAGATAACATCTTTAAATCTCTACATCCATAAAAATTGCTAATCGCTAATTGTGACCCAAATTCTAGAGGGGGCCAGCACCCCTTCTTGCCCCTATTATCCTCCGTCAATGTGGCCACACCCGAAGCTCTAAGTCTCGTATTGATCTAGAGGTTTGTTGCAAAACAATGTCATATCGATCATAAATTTTGGAGTTTGGGTTCGTTGAGAAATCTTTGTAACAACTTTTTGTTAAACTAGCAAGACGTTACAAAGAAATACAAAATCACAAAGATAACATACAAGTTTGGATCATAGTTAAATGTGTTTGGTCCAAGTCCAACTAAGAGTAACCAACTATACAAAACATTAAACGATAATGGAAACCATATGTACTATTCTAATACAAGTTACACAGACTAAACAAAACTTCCCGTTATCAGGTATAACAACTAACCACCCGATACGGATCGATCACATTATTTACGTATATAGCTGCCAGTTTACTGAAGAATACTTTGGTAAAGTAGGCATCCACACCCATTAATCACTAAGTTCATCAGACTAGAGGGGTGTAAACAAGCTCAGCACTGCCAAGCTCGAACTCAACTCGAATATTAAAACTAGAACTCGAGCTCGGTCAAGCTTCATATTTCGAGCTCGAGCTCGACTCGTCATATAAAACTCGAACTCGAAACTCGACTTGAAATCGATTTTTTTCACATTTTATGCTCGAACTCAATGAATACTCGGCATATCAAACTCGGCTCGACTGAATTTGTATGAAAATTAAGTAAATTTATGTATAAATTGTTATATAATATATGTATTGCTAGTAGAGTCAAATAAATCATAACATGGCAAACATAAAAGTGTAGAAAACGATATTGTACTTCTTTTGATTGTTGAGACTCAAAAACACAAGTAAGAAAAATGTTGAGGCATGTGATGCTCACAGCTTCCTTAAGGCATACTCGTCCTCTTCACGGTGCTTGAGAAATTATGAACGTCTATCTCCCAGGATACAACAACCAAGGTTGTAAATATCGCTCGGCGGTCGACCACCGCCAAGTGCCATATCGGTCTTGGCGGTAATATATAAGTGATATATCGGAGACCATAAAGTATAAAGGAATTTATTTAAAAAAAATAAACATTAGCAATATCATAACAAAATAAGTCAATAACCACAAAAAAACTAAAATGTTTAACCTCTTTGAAAAATAAAAGCCGCAAGTCCATAAATATTTATCAATTTATATATATATATAAAAAAAAGAGTTTGACCGATTTTTGACCTAGTTTGACTGATATTTGACCGATTTATCACCGATTTTGACCAGTTTATCATCGATTTTGACCAAACCGATAAATTGACCGATAAGCAAAATATCGTATCGGTCGACCGCCGATAAACGATATATCACTGATATATCGGCCGCCAAGACCGATATTTACAACACTGACAACAACAACGAATAACTCCTGTAGAAAACTAGAAGGGGGTTGAATAGTTTACCAATTAAAAACTTTGTTTTGAAACTTATTGAAAGATCAATTGATATTGATCTTGGATATGTTGATGAAATATGCAAGCAATATGTAAAGAGTAAATAAGGAAAGAAATGATCAAACCACAACAAGTTGTTTATAGTGGTTCGGTCTACAATGACTCTTTTTCCTTGCCCTACTCTACTCCCCGTGTCTCACACTCGAGAGTTTAACTTCACTAGTCAACAAGCTCCTTTCACCGGCTAAGAAAACCTTTACACCGCTACACACTATTTCCTCGACACTAAGCTAGATGTCGAGTTCTTTCCAAGGGTACAACTACTCCACACACAATGTATTTTGAGGACTAAAATACTAACCACTCACACTCACAAGATTATGATGGTTTAATACAACAATGAAGTATGAATCAACACTAGATCATACAACACTAAACTAACAAGACTTCCAACTCGCTTTGAAGCTTGAATGTGACTTGATCTTCTTTGCTACAAAAGAGATCACTAATATGATATGAAACTAAGTTAGAAAGGTTAGAGAGAAGATATGTATGAGAGTATGATAGAAAGGGATGAAAAACTACTTGGTTTGGCTTTGTTATTTATAGCCAAAACGATGTGAGTGTCCATGGACCACGGAAACCTTAAAGGGTTCCTACCGTGTACCATTTTGGTACCGTGGTCCTACAAGATTACCAAAATCTTACCAAAGTCAACCATATCTATGTAAGATTGTGCAAGATATGAAGAGTACAAATCTACACAAAATATCTAATGAAATCTTCCAATGATTTTCATGATGCATCACATGATGTCATATGTTGTATTTCTATTTTTAGAAATATGCAAGTACTTAAGTAGTGTTTGGTTTTAAGAACCTAACACATTCTAAAAACTACTATCATACATAATGATTAGAGTCATATTAAGATATGGATAATCATAAGTGTAAATGCTTAAATGATAAAGATATTGTTTGAAAAAGCTTGCTTTAATATCTATTAAACTTGACAAGCTTTAAGCTTTTATATAAATTAAATTTACTTTGGTCGTTAACAAAACTTAAGTAAAGATTAAAAATATAAATAACGTTTAATGACGATATTTGTATTAACAATCTCTCCCTTTTTGTTGAGGACAAAATATAAATTTTATTTTTATAAAAGATACAAAGTTTGTGCAAGAGTTATAAAAATATTAGTTTAAGAACTTGAAAAGGAAATGATAATGCAAGTGTATGATGTTTGACTTTTTCATAAAGTCAAAGTATTCACTAGTTGATGCATGATGTTGACTTTTTCAGAAAGTCAAAGTATACAGTTGACTTTTTAAGAAAAGTCAAGCATTATCAATGAGGTATCATGTTTGACTTTTCGAAAGTCAATGTATGCAGCTTTGACTTTTTCTAAAAGTCAAATGTAAACAAGTTCAAGTTCTATATTTTCTCCCCCCTTTTTGTCTCAATAAAAAGAAGGGGCGATGCAGAATGTAATGAGCCCGAGCCATTATCTCCCCCTTGATAAAAGCTCCCCTAAATTGGGTGCTTAATGGGAAGATACATGGATTGTGAAAATAAAGCTACAAAAAAAATGTTAGTAATAATGATTATTCACAAGCATTTCCAAACACTATGTAATAGCACCAACAATATAATAAACATCATTCATTAGTTAAAAATTTTCATGAATAAAGATCATGAAAAGATAACACAATGATGTGTTTTTAGTACAAGAAAATAAAGATAATCCTAAGAAAAGAAAATCTAGAAATGCTAGTCTATGACCATCCTAATGAGATGGTGGATGAGAAAGAGCGTTGAGGCGCTCAAGGATATGATTGAGGATGAACCTCATTTCCTCTTGAAATTCATGGACCATAACCCGGGTCCTTTCAATGGTTCGGGCCGTTTGCTCACAAGTTGAGCAACCATGCCTAGGGGGTAGTATGTTTGGGAAGGTTGTGGTGGTGGTATGGTAGATGTGTTGGTGGTGTTGGGAATGTTTGGGGTGGTCATGATGGAGGCAAGCAAACCATTTTGCATTTGCATAGTCTCACTTAAGTGAGAATCCATCATGCCTTTGAATTGGTGGAGGTTGTGGAGTTCCGCTTGAATCTCCCTCTAGGGATTGGCATCCACATGCACTCCTCAATGTCCTCAAGATGGGACATTGATGTGGGAGGGATGGTCCCCATACAAAGGACCATGAATGTCTTTGTGAATGGGGTGGAAGAGAAGAGGTTTAGGCCCTAATGGGGCGTTTGGGTCAAAAGATGACCGATGTGACTCATGAGCAATCCATTGTGCCAAAGGATGGCAAATGACGGATGATTCGCCTAGGAGGCAAGTCATCCAAGTCCTCCAAGAAAGGATTTGGTGAAGTTGGTGGAGTGGAAAATAACTCCATAGGAATGAGAGTTGGAGACCTTGGTGGTGAAGGTGGTGAGGGTGTTTTGAATGTTTGGATGGGTGCCGGTGGAGGTGAAGTTGGTGTTTTGTAGTGGTGGAGTGTTGATCACAATGTGTGATTGAGTAGGTGTGGCCAATGTAAGGCTTGTATCATCTCGGATGGGAGATGAGATTGTGAGTGGTGAAGACTCGGATGAGGAGCTAAGGTTAACGAAGCAACAAGGCCTCACACTAATTCTAGCGGTTTTCTTGCAAGGTTTAGGAGAGTATTTTGTCATTTTTGACTTGGATTTTTCTTTGCTAGATAATTGTAAGAATGAAGAAGGTGTGAAGATGATCATGGTAAAACCTCTCAATTTATAGAAGTGAAAAATTATGGAGAAATGTGTTTGATTTGATGTTAAACCATTGAAGAAATGAGGTTCCTAATGATTTGGAGGTGGGTTGAATGCTAGTCATATCACCCAAGTCAAGCCATTCAAGAGAGATGGAGTGAAGAAGAAAAGATTTGCAATAAATGTGTTCTTATGAGTAGAATTTCCTAACAATCAGATTACCCATGGATTTGAAGGTACCAAAAACTTGGTTCCTTCCTTTATGCCAAAGGGCTCCTTGGGTGGATTTTTAAAATTTTTGAATTTTGGTGGGAAATGAATTTCTTATAAACCTAAGTGAAGTATACTAGTTCTAATAAGTATATAAACTAGTTATGATTGATTTATAAGCAATGGATGGTAATTTGGAATCACGAAAGAGCCGAAATTCAAAAAGTTACCTGGAGGATCCACGGCACCAAAATTTATTTACACGGCGAACCCTGGGTGTCGGCTCGTCCGCCTGCATGTGCACACGGCGGTACTATTTTCATAACGCATCGTACCAAATATTTGGTCCGTTCGATCCGTATCCGGCCCGTAAAACTTGGCGTATACGCTTTAGGACCTGACTTTCTGAAACTTGAAACTTTTCTCAAAACTTGTGGCACTAAACATTTCTAGTTAGGAAAAGTAAATAACACATGTATAAACATAGTGGAGCATAGATTTTGAGCAAGGCTTTTTGACTTTCACATTATAGTGAAAATTGGTAAAATTTGATAGTATACTTGTGCTATCCCCCTGCATAAGATTGTTAGCATACAACATTGTTTCAAATTATATTGTAAAACCCTAAAATATAAAACGCATAACAAAGACTATTTTACCCTCACGGATAACATTTATAAAATATGTAAAATATATGTAACGCTCATTAAATGAAATTTAAAATCTAACTTATAAATAATTGTAAGACCTAACGCGTACAAATAGATAATAGACATTTGTCATGACAAAATAAAAGCCACTTAGTATGAAACTTAATGAGTCGACTTATACCAAGAAAATACTAAACCATGTGTGCAAAGTTTCGGTCAAGCCCATTTGTTTTCGCCAAATTTTGGTCGTTGTTTTGAGTCAATCACCTAAGCCCATGATCTTTTCTTTCCATTTTATCACACAAGCCCAATATGGGTTGCGGTTTTTTTGTAACCGACAACACAAAACTTACATATCACACATATAAATACCTTCAATCAACTCTCATGCAAACCCTAGTTTCTCAAGTCACGGAAAAGTTTCTTGTTTTTCTTTTCTCTCCAACCGCAATTCTGTCGCGGACCATCTAGGGCTCAAGAAAGGACTTGTCACTCGGTTTTGATCTTTGTTTCCTATTTTGTTTCCATCACCGCCGCCCTTTTCTTTGTGATCGGGGTGACTGTTCGAAAGCATAGTAAGGTAAACGATTTCATTAGTCTCAAATACTTTGCATGCTAATAGTATAAATATTGAACCGTGAGACATGATTAATATACCATACTTAATAGATGTTAAGCCGCATATGTTAACAAACCAAACGAATTGAATAAGAGAACACGCATTAGGGTTTTGTGTAGACATGTAACCGTACCACATATGTATACGGCATGCATTGTGTTTAAAAAACGAATTCTGAAACTCATATATATATGTAGCGATCATGTATCAAAACCGTATAATAGGTAGTATGCTTGTCGCCACATAAAATCATAGATATGACGCTATATTTATATAAGGTCGACGCATGGGTTGTGGGGCTTGAATGTGTCGTTAGGTTTGAAACGTAAGTAAACATGTGCATGAGGTTTGGTCGTGTCAATAGGCTACGGGTCGACAAGATATGCATCGCGTTAACATGCTGTGGTGATTTTGTTATGTGTCAGTTTGCATGCATGTTTTCCCTAGCGAGAGTCTTTTTAAAAACAGCCTTGATGGTGTCGAGTCGTGTATGTAGGTTAGTAACATGTCAATTAAATGCGTATTAATATGATAATAAAAGATTGGGAAAACCTAGAACATTAATGGGAGACGATTAGGGTTAAGAAACTAGGTGTGCTAATTGCTATTTCATGTGAAAATAGTAAGTTTGAGGTCATTAATAACCGTTGATTTAACGTATAACTAGCTACTATTAATGTGTGTAAACATGCGTGAGTTATGATTTTATGCAAGGAGTCAAATATCATGAATTAAAGTATTTTCATGCATGGTCTCATTAAGGTGGTGTTCGAACAATGTTACGTGTGAGTCTTGGTTAATCATGTAAGTTATGAAGGCTTGTGTAAACTATTTTGAAAGAAAGTCCTAAAATCCGCTCTTGACATTTATAAACCCTATACTTTGAAAGATGATCATATAAGCTCTCAAATAGGATATTTATCATATTAAACCCTTAAGTTTACCATTTATCATTTGTAACACAAAAGTTTGGCTAATTAATGATTAGGACTCTAAAATGTCGTAATTCCGCCCTACTAATTAAGAATAAGAATATACTTACAAATCTAAGAGTGTGAATGCGATAAACTGCTATAACTTAATGATGCTAACAAGTATTAAATAAATCATAATCCGTGTAGATTCGTTGAAGGAGACGCGACGTTATATCTTCGTGATTCACTCATTCGTTGTTTTCTTATTTGCTTTAAGGTACAGATATTGACCTTTTTAGTAAAGGTTCCTTATGACGCTCTTTCGCTAGCTTTCCTATTTTACTTATTAGGGTTCTCGATGCCATTGCTATGAACCCTTTTCTGATTGTTTGATCTGTTACTTGTGTAAAATACCTGTTCTAGTGAATTATACAATATCTGATTTGAACTTTATGTTAGGAAGACTTTGATATGCACATTTGTTGAACCTTGCTATATTTGATTATGAACTTCTGAATTGTGAACTTTTGGTTATGAAATTCTGATTATGAAAGTATGATATGTGACTACTACATTAACTTCTGACTTCTGAACCTTTGAACATGAACCTTATGATATGAATTATTTGATATGTTATCCGCTGAACTTTGTGTTTGATTATGATCTCGTGTCATTTATGAAAACTGCTTTGACCTAAGTTAGTTTGACACCCGAGCCAAATATTTCACTAGTCATGGGTGTTCCATGTCCGTGTCGGCGATGCACCTCTCGACATGACTCTAGGGCGTGAGTGATGTTCTCGCCACGCCCTTCCGCTATATGTTTGTTGATAGTATGGCCACTATCCGTCCTGCTAGCGTATGGATGCATCCTAGATCTGACGTTATCCATGTGATTTGTCTCGTGAATGATGTCGTGTGCAATACGATCTTTCACAAAATTCGAGCTAGCTACTCCAATTAGTTTATGAGGTTACCTCTCAATAAGAAAGATATTTATGATATGATATGTTCTGGGCTCGTGGTAGTTAACTAAATATTTATCTGTTATTTCTATGTTAAGTATTCTGATTATGATTCGGTATGTTCAAGTGTTTATGATTATGTGCTAGGCTTATTATATGTTATTATATGTGTTTATGCTTTTGTATGTTTATGTGACTACCGTCTATTATGCTAGGTTATGATTAACATGTTTAAATATGGTTCATATGTTGTCATCTGATGTTATGTTAGTCTATCGTTATGTGAATTCGCTTGATCTCAGTGAGATGAATGTGCTAGTGTGAAAGTAAGTATCCTCAAAGTTTAGTAAGTATGATTGTTCGCTTAATTCGTGAACTCTTTGCCTATAACGCTAGGGTATCTATCGCTATGTTTGATCCGCTATGTTTAAACTCATTGATGTTAAGATTTGATCTCGGGAACTTAGCTTATGATATCTGCTCGATAATTGCTAATGGCTATGTTATGTCTTTTGTCTATTTGGTTATAGTTTGTCTACTGTGTTTTCTATCTGTATGTGTGACTGCCATGATTTGACTGCTATTTTCCGACGCTACAATATTGGATTAAGTGTGTTAAATGTAGATTAATTGACTTGTATGAATGCCATGTTTATTTTCTAGAATTGTTTCCGTTAGTCTTTAGACTTTTCGCTTGGCTTATATGTACTCTATTTTCTTGATGTGTTTATGTTTGTGTTATTAGTGTGCTATGTGTTGTTCTTATC